>VSTD030004525.1:0-10238 GCA_008808055.3 Sporobolus alterniflorus
AAATGCTTGTTAGAACATTTAACAAAAAACATAAAGACTGATCACTCCATATTTTTAAGAGTGCCATTTCCCAGTCATGATGACACGTTATTGTTTATGTATGTCAAACAAAGGTATATGGAATTAGTACAGATGCTATGTTTTTATAACAGATGAGGGAGAGAGTGGGGAGGACCTCGACGGTGGTGGCGGGTGTGGAGAAGGCGCGGGCACGCAGTGTGGACCCAGCAGCGGTCGAGGGGGGGGGGGGATCGATGAGGCACGGCGTGGACCCGTGGCCCTCGGCGAGGCGCCGGCGTAGACCCGATGGCGGTGGAGGCGGCGCGGCGTCGAGGCGGATGTGGAGGAGGAGCGGACAGACGACGTGAATCCGGTGGCGGTCGAGGAGGCGGTCGGTGAGGACCTGGCGGCTGTGAAGTGTGGGGGCGGTCGAGGAGCGGGAGGGCACGGGGGTGGTGGTGAAATGGTACCGACAGGGTTAGGGTTTAAGGGGCAATTAAGCAATTAAAAATAGGAATAGTAGCGATGAGGCGGCATAGTGATGTCTGCACCGCCGTTGCTACTGATAATTAGTAGCTACTGCTGAAGGCCGGACCAAGGGTGGATGCGACGGGGAGACTATCGAGCGCCTGCATCTTCATTTCCTGCAGGCAGACCAAGTTGCACCGGTGATCGGCGACCATTTGTGGGACCACCTGCCGCTGGGCGGGCGTGTTCAGACCGTGAACATTCCAGTTGAGAGCTATGCAGTTCTGTGGACTAGCCATTGGAACACAACAAAACATCCAATGAAGCGAACGATTACATCGCCTTCCTTCCATCTACCCGCTAACCACCTACCGGTCCCTTCTTCCTTATTTGGTGAACAATCCATCGAACACAACAGGATACACAATTAACCTAGAATAGGCTAGCCCTATTCGGCGAGGAGCTGCATGCCAAGGAGCTCGGAGAGCGCCTCTGCCGCGACGTCATGCTGGTCCCCCTTGTAGGCGCTGAGCAGCTGCTGTTTCTTGGCTGTCTTGGGGTTTACAGTGTCTGCGGCCAAGCCTAGCTTGTTGAGTTTGTTGTCGCGGGCGCGTTCCACTGGTCGGCTGTTGGATGAGCCGGGTGCCGGCTCCACTTCCTGCCCCTGCTGGAGATGGGGCGGGGTTAGCAGCACGGCAGGTGGTGGTGGCGCAAGGACTGCCGTGCATAGACTCTGGATGCCAGTGCCGGCGGGAGTGGCATCCATGTCCGAGATCAGAGGGTGTGGCGGCGAGTCAAGGAGGCCTGGCGGGAGCGTGGTGTCCTCGAAGTCGGAGTCAAGCAGCGGTGAGGCGGCAGCGGTGGCTGTGGCCGACTGATCTAGGTTGTTTGGAGGAAGGAGCCACTCCATGTCAGGTCCAAACACGGTCGGCCCGTCAGGTGGCAACCACGGCTCACCGTCCGGTCCAACAAACAGGTCTGTGACGTCTAGTGAGAGCGCTGTCGGGCTGGTCCACTGGAGGTGTGGCGTGCGGTGGTGGTGGAGTTGGTGGCTAGAGTGCTGCGTAGTTGGGACGAGGTGGGCGGTGACAACGTAGAGTCGTGGCACATGGGGTCCGGCAGCGCGCCCAGGCGAAGGTGCATAACAAAGCTATCATTTGGCGGCGTGCTGGCTTTGACCGATGGCTCGTGAACGGGAGGCAGGTGGTCGCTAGGACACGTGGCCTATGGGTGCAGGGGGAGTCTGTCGGCTGCCATCTCCCATGGCAGAGGCTCTGGATCTGCCGGTGACAGTAGCGTGGGCGCTTCCTTGTTGAGCACGACTTGCACAGTCTGCTTTGGCAAGTAGTGCATGGCCCTGACGCACGCCGCCCCCGTCCTTCCCGCGCCCCGGCCTCTTCTGCGTGCCCCGCCCGCGCCCGATAAAAAGAAACTTTCTCCCGATCTGGACTCCCTCCTCTGCTTATCGACTCTCTCTCTCCGAAGCCTAACCGCCTCCTCCATCAAATCCGGCCGCTGCCACCCTCCCGGAGCTAGCAAAACGGAACGAGGTAGGTGTATGGACCTCGTCGGTATCCTTCTCTCCCCTCAAGACGCGATGGAGGTCAGCCCGTGA
Organism: Sporobolus alterniflorus; assembly: GCA_008808055.3. Lineage (NCBI taxonomy): Eukaryota > Viridiplantae > Streptophyta > Magnoliopsida > Poales > Poaceae > Sporobolus > Sporobolus alterniflorus. The sequence continues at coordinate 2,084 of VSTD030004525.1, forward strand.
AGCTCCGCGGCTATGGCAGCGACGAAGGGCTCCAGCGGGTAGATTTTCTTTTAATCTCCAGTTGTGACAATGTTTGTTTAGTTTGCATTTTTAATGACAGTTTGTTGTTATGCCCTAAGTTACACGGATACTTCACGGAAGTGACATACCCGTATTGCGATACATATCTGATACTTCGATACATCTTCAATATCGTATCGATGACGTATCAGAAATATAATATAATATGCCTAAGCAGCTAAGCGGTGGTCCTCGGTTCCGTAAACGTCGTTAGCCGCTCTTAGGTTTCAGGACAAACAGCTCGCTTCGAAAGCTCCTCTACGCATGCATGGAATTAGTCTCACTCTTTGATGTAACTAGTAACTACATATGTGCAATCAAACTCCTCGATGCCCAGAATCACCCCAGTGAGACACACTGACACCAGCTCACCTTGAATCGACCCTCTTGATCTTCTTGCAGGTCGCATCGACATAATTGGCAATGGAGCGCACATGCACCTAAGCAGGAGTCCTTGCATCTGGTTCCAGTCCTCTATTTGAGAACGAGCTCTGCGTCTGCTGACGAAGCTCCAGACTTTGCAATGAGGATTGGTTGCTTGACGGGAGGTGGAAGGAACGACGAAACCAGATATGACTGACGTTAGGTGCGAACAGAAGAAGGCGAGACATGCGACACCAAACGGTGCGGGGCCTGTCGTCAAATTTGTAATCCTTTGTTCCCGCTCAATCTTTCTTCGAGTTTAGCAGTTGAGTCAGGAGCTCGGCTTGGTCAATCATAACCTCCGGAGCGCGTCTTTGTAGCGACCATGTTCTAAGACCGAGTCTTGGCTCATGGCGTCAGTCGTGGAGTTCATGGCGAGTCGCCATGGCATCGGTTCCAGAGTCCATGGTAAGATTAGCTCGGCCACCCTTTCCATTTCCTTTAGCTTGTATATAAGGAGTCCTATGGAACACGAGAAAAGTCGCGGGATTGTGCGCGGCACCAAAACTAACGAGCCCAATCTTCTTCCACCCAATTCACGTGCGTTTGTGTGATCGTCGGCGTTCGAGCGGGCGTCGGAGAAGAAGCTTGGCTGACAGGGCCGGCCAACGCATGGGACGAGGTCCAGGAGGAGAGAAGCCGCGAGACAATGACCACATCATCAGCTGTGCCACTATCATTGGACCAGGATAATTATTAATCACTTCCCAAGGGAGCTTGATATGCAATGGGGCTCCATTAGATGATGTTTTTAGTGAACAAAAGGTGGACCGATGTTTTGTCAAAAAATCTATAGCACTATATTTTATAAAGGACGAAATAAAGGCTGGGCTAGGAGAATGGGATAAGATGTTGCATATGGGCGCTTGTGCGTACTTGGAACCAGCATGCTCGGTGCACCAATATATCGAGCCCAAATATCGCTCGCTTTGGCATCAGTTTGCTAATGCTTAATACTAGCTTCTATATAGATTATTTTATTAAAATTGTAGCATTGGATGCTTTTGTGGAATTCTTGATAACTACGTAAGAAATTTAAATAGGAGATAAAGATAGGAGACGTGCTATTAAAAGAGTGTCTCCAATCCATTATGTCGGTGCGCATAACTAGACGTAGGAGAGGTTAATCAGAGACGAGCACTAGCAATACGTGTCTCCCTTTACTTAAAATCGGAGACACGCGCCACGTGAAAAAGTAAAGAGGGACACGCTTACTATATCACATGTCTCTCTTTATATTAGAAATGAGAGACGAGCCTTGTAGACAAGCTCCCTTTACCTAATGAGAGACTGCATACATCTGTCCAGTCTCTGTTTATTGGTCCTAGACCCAAAAGTTTTATTCATTTAGCTTTTGTTGAACTGGAGTCCGATCGGCACAGTAGCCATTACTTTTCACGCGCCCTCTTTAGTCTGTTCATCCATGAAAGCTCGTGCCTTATCAACCAAAGCTCCTGCCTTCTCCTCTCTACCTCCATCCCATAGCTAGGAGCTGCCACCAACTGAACCAACCACAAAATACTAAATCTCTTGCGGCTTGCACCGTCGATTAACCCAGAGGAGCTAGCTAGCTGGATTTGATGGACATGGCGCACAGAGAGACGCTAGCAGCGACGAGGTGATGGCCGGTGAGCTGCAGGATGATGGAGGCCAGAGGACCTCCTATTCATCAGCTATGTCACCACCTCCCCTTCCCACCTCAGATCTAGAGGACGGCGCACCCCTCCTCCCCATGCTCGTGGAGGTCATCCCCACCTCAGATCTGCAGCCCGGCCGGTCACTGCTCAGGTACTCCCTCTTTCCCTTCTTGCGTTGGGTCGACCGGCGGCTTCCCTCTTTCCTTCTTCTTGGGGTTGTTTTTGCGCTGGGCCGGCCGCGCGAGGTGGAGTACTTCGGCAACAACGTCCTGCCGGCAGAGTACTTTGGCCAACCTCGTCCTCTAGGTGTTCCCGACCACCGCGGCAACTACCACGATGGAGATGGAGTTGCCACCGCCACCAAGCGTCGGCAGTGGTCCGGCACTAGGTAACCTCCTCCTCCATCATCCTTCTTACGGTGGTTCGGCAGCTGCCTCCTCGTCCTTCTTCTTGTGCAGGGGCTGGAAGCGGCGTGAGGTGGCTGGAGGCTCGAGGACGCAGCATGAGGTGGCCGGAGGCGGCGTGATGGCACCGTCTATTTTTTTTGTCTCTTATGATTCCTAATTTGAGACACTCATTTAGTGGGCGCGTCTCCCATTTATGGTTTAAAGGAGAGGCGCACCCATGCACATCTCTTATTTATTTTTAATGTGAGATGCGAAGAGCGAGACACGCGTCAGACACATCTCCTTTCTATGCTCCGGCGCGTCTCCGAACTGATTTTCTTACATAGTGTCTTGATACAGATTCCTTTGGGAATTCATGAGCTTAAATCATATTATTTATCTTGATTCCCAACTGTGCATATATGCAATTAGAGCATGTCAACTCTTTCATCATCAGGATGTCTACTCATTTTAACCTAGGTGAAGAGATCACAAGATGGGAGATCCTTAATTCTCCGGCATACCTTCCATTCCTAATATCATTCAATCTCTTGAACTTTAGCACATTGTCACCATAGTGTTCTCTCTGTGGACAGTGTTAGAGTATATTTGATAGGTTATATATTCTATATAATAGACTGTCATAAATGTTGGAATATATTTGATAGGATAGATATTATATATTGTAGACTACCATATGTATCCAGAGGTGTCTTGCCCCTCAAGACTCTTATACTCTTTATATACTAGTCGAGAGACATAATACAATATAACCAATAATTATACGCAATCTATTCTTACTACATGATAATTAGAGCTTAGATTTTTTTTCCAATCCTCAAAGTCTTCCGCTACCTTTGACCGCACCGCCCCTGGGGAGATCGATCTTGACTCCACCGGGGGCAGCGCCCCTAGTTCGCCACAGATCTTATTGACCCGGTGGCTTTCATTGCTCTTGCGTCATCATGCATTAGCAGATTGGAAGTTCCTGCTTGCCGGCGTTGAGGACTCGCCCTCCTCCGCCAACAGCGCCCAGAACATCTCAATGTAGCCACCGTATACCTTGCGCCCGTACTCGGAGTCCTCACCACACTGCAGTGCATACAAGTCAGCACACGCCGGCGATGGGATGACAACGATGGCCTCGACCACCGCAACAGCAGGTGGCGTGCGTGGCTCCTAAAGGCAGTTGGACTGCTTGGAGTGGCGGTCTGACCGCCAGCCTCTACGTTAGCCACGCAGCCCCTGGCTACTGTGGCTTACAGAGGTGTACACGGGATTATCCATCTACTGCTGTAAGGTTTTATTTTTTCCCGATCACTGATCGAGATTGCGTCACACTGTCATACGTTGACACCCTCGATGGACAAGGTTGCTGTTGCGTGCCCTCCAGGCTGCAATAACAACGACGCTCGTGGTCGAGCCATCTACGTCGGAGCCATTACCGATTCAGGTGGTGGCACTACCCATGCCTGTTCATCTTTATCAAGCAAGCTACTGGTCCGAGTCAGCGCCGTCCACCACCATCTCCAGGACGTCGCGCACTGTAGATGCTACAGTCAGGCTGATGCAGGCTATACTCGCTCCTGAGCGCTCATCGCCCTCGGCATCGCGTACTCTCATGATAGTCTTCGTCTAGGAGTTCCTTTTTTCTTTTTTTGTAGGACACAACAACTTTGTGTATCTATCTGCTCGTCAAGATGATGTCAGAACAACAGACTTCTCCACAGTTATGACCATGTCCACCTTGTCCTCAGCTACCTTGGCATTAAGGGGCTATCATCTGCATGTGATACTTGTCAGTTTCTACTCTAGTCACAACACACGTGTCATGACTGCAGGGGGTGTTATAGTATATTTGGTCGGCTATATATTCTGTATAATAGACTGTCTTATATATCAGAATATATTTGATATGATAGATATTATGTATTGTAGACTATCATATGTATCCGGATGTGACTTACCCCTCAAAACTCTTATACTCTATATATACCGACCGAGAGACACAATGCACGACATACATCTATGCGTTCAAAATGCAGACAATAAGATTGACTTCCTCATTGCCACTGTTCACCAACTAGTTTTTAGCCTGTAACAACCGTGGCCCAAATATATACGAGACTATCATCTAGTCATTCTCTTTTTTCCACAAATCGGGAAGAACGAAGTTAGAAAGGAACAGTGAGGAATTAAATATTTCTCACTGAACAAGCACATTGCACATATACACAGTGGAATTAGTTTATTCGACAGATAATAATATTAAAATATGTAAATGAATTCTATATAAAGAACACAAATGCAATATGTCAGGACACAATAACGTTTAATCCGCATCAACTGAATATATTTCATCAGTCAATGTGACAGAACCACCGTTGCAATCAATTGGCAGCAAACTATTCTTTCTTAATTGGACCCGCGTCAAGGGAATACATTTCATCAGTCAATGTGACAGAACCACCGTTGCAATCAACAATTGGCAACAAACTATTCTTTCTTAATTGGATTCAACTAATCATTGGACTCACGTGAGACAGGCATTTAGAGCAAGCTATCTTTTTTTTTGCGAACTAAACAACTTTCATTGATCAATCAGGAGTAGAGGGACAGAGAGTATCAGTACACAGAGCACTAGTTGCTTCAGCAAGAACTACTGATCTAATATCTAAGGACACATCGTAACGCAAGACCACACATTCAGATCTTTTCCAGGGCTCTCTTAGCCAATAGATGAGCCACCCTATTGCCATCTCTCCCGGTATGCCTGATGGTGCACGCCGGCAAAAGCCTGCCAACTTCAATAATCTCGTTATTTATGCTTGACCAGGCAGCTCGCCTCGCATCACCCTCCCGCAAGCAGTTGATGATAGTGAGGCAATCAGACTCCAAGCGGGTCGGCTTACCCATCCACTCTACAGCTAATCGAATCCCTTCCAAACATGCCATGGCTTCGGCCTCCTCCGGTGAGCTGCAACGGCTAAGAAATTTCCAGGCGGATAGAACCACCAATCCAGCTTCATCTCTTGCTATTACTCCAGCACCAGCCTGCCCCGACTCCGAGTTGTATCCGGCATCGACATTAACCTTTATCCACCCTTGCTCCGGCGCCTCCCATTTACTCTTCTTATCTTTCTTCCTCCCCGCTTCGCCTGTCATCGCCCTGACCGACCTGGCACCTTCAGGAATCTTCTCTTTGCCCTTCTCATCCAAATCAGTTAGCTTCTTCCGCTCGGTGAGGTTAAGCGACTCGCCATAGCTTGTAAGGAACAGCGCCGACCCCGTAACCATAGCTTTGCCTTTCCCATGAATCATGTCGTTCCTCAGGTGCCATGCCCTCCATAGCAGCATTAGAATCTTCGCCTTTGTGTCAACGTCTGCTGAGCTCAGTATCGACAGCAGCCAGTCCGGTCCGGAAAAAACAAACGGTTTCTCCTCTGGCAACAGCCAGTGTTTCCGCATTTCATGCCTGAGAGCCGTGGCCTTAGTGCACCGTATCACCGCATGAAAAGCTGTCTCCTCTTCCCTACCACATACCTGACACGTGGCATCATCCGTAAGCGTACGCTTCATCCTAATGCACTGTGTCGCTAAGCCGTCGTGCAATAATCTCCAGGCGAATATACGAACTTTTGGCGGCACTTTTGCCGACCAAATCTCCTTGTACAGCGCCCGGCTTCCATCCAGGTTTCTACTACTGCCCTCCTGCCTCTGTTCTGCTTGGTGTGGTTGCAAAGCCAACTTGTAAGCACTTCGAACACTAAACATTTCAGATTTTTCATAATGCCGGGCAATGAAATCCTCTTCATTACGGTTTGTAACACGGATCTTCAGCACCTCTTCTGCGTCGTGTGGATATAGGCAAGTTCTGATCAGACCCTCATCCCATTCTCTCCTATCCGCCTTCATAAACTGGGACACCCACCTCAGCCTTGTTCTCGTTTTCTTCAAGATCAGCTTTAGGGACCGTGGTCAGGGGATCCACAGATCCCTCCATATCTAGATTTTAGACCCTGATCGCACCCTCCAAATAATGCCTTTCTTAAGAAGATCAAGTCTGTTCTCAATGGCCCTCCAAGTCGGTGAGGCAGCACCGGGAAGACAATGTCAACCAATTCTCCTCTTGGACAATATTTAGATTTAAGAACCCGCACACACAAACTGTCTGGAAACTAAATCAGACGCCAGGCCTGACGTGCGAGTAAGGCTTTGTTGAAGAGGCGCATGTCACGAAAGCCAATGCCACCTAGACATTTGGAATTAAGGAGCTTATCTCAAGCCATCTAGTGAACCTTTCGATGCCCTTCCTCCTCTCCCCACCAAAAACTTCTGATCATCTGCATTAAGTCATCACAAAAGGTATTTGGCAAGTGGAAAACGCCCTTCACATATTGGAATCGCTTGAGCCACCGACTTAATCAGCACTTCTTTGGCTCCTCGTGACATGTACCGCTCAGCCCAGCTTGAGAATTTCTTCCTAAGCCTTTCCTTTGTTGACTTGAACCTATCTTTACTCATCCTGTAGGGGTCGGTAGGCCTAGGTATTTTTCTTCTGATGTGGTGTTATGAACATTTAAGACAACAACCACCGATTCTTTGATAGCATCAGGGCATCCTGATCCAAACAACAAGGAGCATTTGGAGGGGTTTATTAACTGACCCGTACTTCGCTCAAAGTGACACAACACATCCTTGATAATCTGGTCTTGATTTTCAGAAGCCTCTACAAAAAGCAAGGTGTCATCCACAAACAGGAGATGAGAGATCCCCGGGCTTGACCTTCTTATATGAAGTTCATGCAGACTTGAATCTCCTGTTGCAGCAACCGAGACAGACCATCAGCGACAAAGAGAAATAAGTACGGGGAAAGTGGGTCACCTTGTCGTAAATCATGTGAGGGCTTGAAAGGTTCCAAAGGAACATTATTAAAACGGACCGAGTAGGTAACAATGGACACACACTCCATGACCCATTGAACCCATTTGCTAAAGCCCAACCGTTCTTGGACTCCTCTCAGAAAGCCCCAATCAACATGATCATACACCTTAGTTAGGTCAAGTTTGTAAGCACAAAACTTCCTGCATCCCTCGTTCCCACTTCGGATCACATGCAAGCATTCGAAAGCAATAACCGCATTATCAGTGACCATTCTCCCTGGCACAAAGGCGCTTTGCATTGGTCCAATGACATCATGAAGCACCGGCCAAAGTCTATTCACCATACATTTAGAAACCACCTTGTAGATCACGTTACAAAGCGATATCCGCCGAAAATCTTTTAGCACTTCTGGCTCATCCTTTTTTGGGATAAGGACAATAACAGTTTCATTAACTGAGGGAGGAAGACACCCGGATTTAAAAAACTTCCTAACACCCCTGATAACATCACCTTTCAGTGTATCCTAGTGTCTTTGAAAGAACCATGCAGGAAAGCCGTCCGGACCCGGTGCCTTTAATGGCCCAATCCAAAACATAGCATCGCTGATCTCCTTGTCTGAAAAATCTTTGCATAAAGCCTCATTGATCTCGTCTGTAATTTTCGGTTGCATTAAGTTCAGGACCTCCTGTGCCTGCACCATTGGGTCGGCCATATATAACTCTTTGAAAAAATCACATGCCATGGTCTCCATCTCATCTTTCTGTT
>VSTD030004526.1:0-10238 GCA_008808055.3 Sporobolus alterniflorus
GGGGGGCGGTCACCAACGAGTTAGGGTCCCGGGGCTGCTGGTGGCGGGCGGGATCGGAGGGGTGGAGTTGTGGAAGCTGGAGAGGAAGAGGAGGTGGAGACCAGAGGGAAACCACTGGAGGGGGAGGCGGAGGTCGAGGGACGAGCGGGCAGCCGGAGGCCGGCACAAGAAAGAAGAAGCATGGGGCGGGGGTCGTGCGATCCTCTTCTGGTTGGATTCCCCTATCACGCGTCCGGTCACACGATAGGAGGAGCGCGTGACCGCCTCGCAGCTTCGTCTTCCTCTGCGCGCGTGATCGCCCCGCAGCTTCGTCTTCCTCTGCGTCGACCTCTGCACGCTGGCCTCTGCTGATTTCGCCACGCCTCCACCCTCTCCGGCCTCTCCTTCAGCTCCATCGCGCCTCTGTGGATTCTGCCCCCTCTGGCCTTGACCACCGGCCACCCGCGGTGGCACCCTCACCGCCGCGCCACCCCGTTGCACCACCTCCCGCTGCCGGTCCTCTCGCTGCCCCCTGAGTTCCTTTACGATCGCAAATGAGAAATCCTCTCGAACCCTAACCTCGATCGGTGGGTGCCGTCATCACCACCGGTAATAATCCACCACTCAACACTGCCCGCCGCCGCCCTGCACCGGCCCGACTCTATCACCATCTCCCATGTCCTCCCTCCCTCCTAGTCCAACCCGAATCTGACAACAACAAATCCGTCACAGGACAGGTGGCACGGTAGCTTGCGCGTCGCCATTCGTACTGGTTACCCTTGTTGTCTCCACCCCAAGCCGCAGCCAAAGTCGAAAAGTCATCCCGGATCAATGCATCAGAATAAGCTCGAGGGGAATGGGGAATACGGCGCGGATCTTGCGTGGGTGACCTGGCTCCCGGCGTGCTTCGTGCAGCCTGCTTAGGCTTTGACCAATTTGGTTAGCTCAGGAAAGCCCAAAGGCCCCTGAGTCAAATTCATGTTTCTCATCAGGGCCTATGCGTAAAACTGTCTTCAACACGCCCAAGCCGCACCTTATAAAAAAAATTCTCGCTGCGGCCCGAGGATTCTCTGAAACTGAAACAAGCGGCGCGCGTCGAGGAGGAGCTGCAGCATGGAGACCGAGTTCCAGGTAATCTATGCCCTGATATTTATTTATGTTTCCCATTCAAGAGAGGATGAGAGGGATGCTGTCTTGGTTTGCGTGTTATTGTGATTACGATATGACGGCAATAATCGATGTGATGTGATGCATCAAGTAGCAGGCCTGTTCAAGTTTGTCGTGTTTACTGCGAGAGAAAATGTTTCTCTCTGTTGATCTGAGGTCTTGGGGGGGGCGAAGATTTGAAGGGTGAACGAAAGGCGGTTAGATAATCGGGAATTTTGTACCGGGGATTCTTTTTTTTCAGAAAGATTTTGTGATGCGGAAGTTGCTGGGGGGGCCTTATGTCTGGTCAAAATTTCTGGTGTTGGAAACATGCTGAGGATACAATCCTGGTGAAGTCGGCGCGCAAGTCGCTGTGCTTCCTGGTGTCTCTGCTCTCTGGACAACCAAAGAGATGAACCAATGCTTCAGTTGTTGCGAGTTCTGATTATAGTAAAATGATCCGGTGACAACTGCCAACGGACCATGGTTTTAGTACTGTTAAGCTGAAACATCGGAAATTTTGAATTGGTCTTTGTTAATCTGAGAGATTTGCAACGTCACAATCACTTGCAGGTTGAGACTTGAGAGTCTTTTTGTAGTCCTCTCATTAGTATTTGTTTTGTCCCATGAGAGTCCCATTGTGTCCTCCAAAGCTGGAGTTCTGAAGGTTTCCCCAACAATTTGGCTTATTTGGTTTAGTCTTATTTAACTGATATCTAAACAAAAGTTCATTTCCAGTCTCCATGATTATCCTTCATTTCCAGTCTCCATGGTAGAAAAGAAATTAGTTTGTCCAGTTGATTGTTTGATACAGAATCACATAATCCAGAAAGAAGTATACAAAGTTAAAATGATTTACAGACCTGTGCGGCTCCGTATACTACAGTAACATCTGTGGAACATTGGAAGAAATAATTGAGCAATCTGGTGCTCCATGTTTCAGAGTAACAGCTGAACAAGCATTTGTTTTCTTTTTCTTCTTCCTCTTCTGTTTCTTTTGAGCTGTAGGAACATTAGCAGAGTCTTACTTTCCTTCTGTATTTGGACTTTAAACATTATGGTGAAGTGAATGCATACCGAGTCACTGGTGCAGCTGCAGGGGTTGCAGTTAAATCAGATCAATTGTTTAATTTTTTATTTGAAATCGCATTTTGAGAATCAATTCTTCAAATCTTGAAAATGGAGGAATAGGTAAGATTGAAAAGAATGATCGTCAATGACAACCGGGATACGATATAATGCAGTTTAAATTCATCTGAAATCAAATTTCAAGGTGACGCATCTTGTAAAAGTTTTGTATAATGGCTATATTATACTTAAAGTGGAAGGACCATCTATCTGGGTACAATAGTTGGAAAGTTGACGATGTCAGAAGTCAGATCTTTTCACTTTAGAAGTTTGAATGAAGCGACTCTGCTTTTCCCATTCTCATGGATTACATAAAGAGTATATACATGCTACATGCACAAAGGAAACAGAGGCTCTGAGTCTGGGATCTGTTACTTGTCTTATATTGTCTAGCCAAATTATTTCAGTTGCTACCCTTGGATCTACATGATCTGATACGTTCTATTGTTTCTTATGATTCCACTTGTCTTTTAGGCTTACTAGATATGTTTTCCTCAATAGGATGGCAAAGCAGAGGTTATTGAAGCATGGTACATGGATGATAGCCATGAGGATCAGAGGCTTTCTCATCACCGTGAACCTAAAGAATTTATTCCTCTTGAGAAGCTTTCAGGTTTGGACATTTGCAGCTTTGCATATTTACCAAATTCATACTTGAGTCCAGTAGAAGTTGCAAACAATTAATTTCCTGTTTTCATCTCTTGTATCTAGAACTAGGAATTGTCAGCTGGCGCTTAAGCCCTGATAACTGGGAGAATGATGAGAACCTCAAGAAAATCCGTGAAGCCAGAAACTACTCTTACATGGTTTGTTCTTTATTACGTGAAGCCAGAATTTATTCTCTCCCTTTTCTGTACAGTGTAGTTTGGTGTCAATAAAGTAAAAACATTACATTTTTTTTCTTTATTGCAGGACATTTGTGATGTATGCCCTGAGAAGCTGCCAAATTATGAGACCAAGATAAAGATTTTTTTTGAAGAACACTTGCATACTGACGAAGAAATACGCTATTGTCTTGAGGGGAGTGGTATGTATCTTGTCATCCTGTTTTATGTTGTTATATGTGCACAGTTGAGAAACAAGAAATATAATTCATTCTTGCACAACATTGAAAAGAACACCTATTCTATATAATTATATGTTGTGTTCTTATGTTATGAAGGATACTTTGACGTGAGGGACCAGAATGACCAGTGGATCCGTGTGGCAATGAAGAAAGGAGGCATGATTGTTTTACCTGCTGGAATGTATCACCGCTTCACATTGGACAGTAACAACTACATGAAGGTACTTCCTATAGACTTACATCCACTAAATGCCACGTCCCAAGTCGGCGTGCAACAGTTGTTGGTGGTGGCATCGGCCCTTTAGATGCCAGGTAGCCAAGAGCGACAGTGGTCTGGTGGATGTTTGTAGGGATAACAAACAGGATAACAGAATGGCTTGTTCTCCACTACAGATGCACCTCCTGTAGAGCTTGCCTCACATGACATAAGTGGGTCGAACTTACTGGGCTAGGTTTATGTTTCATCATATAGCAGTAGAGAAATAAATATTGCTTGCTATCGTCATTTACCAGACTCTGCTCTGAATTGTTTGACATGGATACAGATTATCTGAACTAGTGAGATTCATATCATCACATGCATGTGTGTTTTTGCAGGCGATGCGTCTCTTTGTTGGCGAGCCTGTTTGGACGCCGTACAACCGTCCCCACGACCATCTGCCGGAGAGGTAATTGGGAGAGTTACATTAGGGTTCGTGCCTGCCAGCTTGCCCTCTCTCTCTCTCTCTCTCTCTCGTGCCCCTTACATAGTAGTCGCATCCTTGCAGAAAGGAGTACCTGGACAAACATGTCAAGATGGAAAACGGAAAAAACCAACCCGTTGAAGCTCGTTGAAGACATCTGAACCAACTTTTGAGGACGTTGCAGTGTGTCGTATGTGCAACTTGAATAAGATGTATGCAAGAGTCGTTTTTCATACAAACATAATGAATAAGAGAGGTTGTATGTGGAACCTGAATAAGTAAAATGCACCAGAGGTCCATGAACTTGTCTGACTATCATTCAGCACTGGGTAGCAGTATCTGGCGCTCTTGCTTGCTTGTACGACTCGAGCGCCTCGCGGCACCTATCCGACGTCTCGAGTGCAGCCTTCATTTCGATATGCGCCAGCTCAATCTTTGCTTCATGCTTGCCTGCCAGGAAACGATGACATCCTACTGACCAACAACGGCTGAAGGAACCGAGCATCTCCGCCATTCTTGCTGCTTCGCTCACACACAATTTCACGGCACGAAAGCACACACGAGGATTATATCGGTGCTTGCAACGGGCAGATCGAAGGTGTATGCTATATATATATTCGATTAAAAATGCAACCAATCCCAAGACCCAAGTCGCCGTTACAACAAGAACAGCATGGCATCAGTTAGTTTCATCTAATTACTGTATACCGCTAAACGCACACACACACGTGATTGCAAGGTGTATGCCATGCATCGAAACACACGGCGCAGACAAGTGAGGACGGGACGCTTACGCAAATGCACTGGACTACAATGGATCCAAACAAAGGCTAAGTCGCAGACATCACTGGAAATCAACGGAGTGACGGACGAACTCAACAAGACAGTTCAAATCACCTAGCAATGAAGGGCTTATTATGCTGGCGAAAGATTTGCCAGAGAGAGAGAGAGAGAGAACAGTGATTTTGATGCCGTCCTGTCCACCCGGCCTGGTTGATAAGTTCGTGAATCCTGTCATTGATGTGCTCATGACACTGCAAAAATTCCTCGTCAACCCTTAATTAGGAAGAAGACACGACATCAAAATGTGCCATCAATTCAAATAGTGCTAGCCATATATGTAAACTAGCGCTTTGTCTAATTTTGTACTTACAGAGCAAATTTGTAAGGGCAGGGATTCTCTAGCTAGATGTACTCGAGTGTTTTTACACAAATTTTCTTTTGATAGATGAGAAATCACGCCTCACTTGCTGTACAACTAACATGTAACTGTGGGACTCACCTATATGATACTACTGTTCATGTGCACATCATAAAGAATTTATTGAAAGTTCCTTTTCCTTTTCTTTTTCTTTTTTTTTAAAAAAAGTTGTGCCGTCATAAGTTTTTAGATAGGTTTTACCAAATGTTTATAAAAAGAAAAAATAATGAGATAAAAATTGAAAAAGGAAACCCGTAAAATATTATAAGTTTTTAAGTAAATTATAACTTGAACAACTAGAAAAGGTATGATAATTCGTCTTTTTATTGTTTAAGGAGTTTCTAGCACTTCAATTTGTTGTTGTTAGATTTTGAATATGTTGAATTCAAAAGATAAGATTTAAATATGAACTAAGCAATTGACAATTAATTTTATTTATATGCATTAAGTAATTAAACAAAAAAGGATTAATTTTAAAAACTGAATAACATTTATAACTGAGACAGAACCATCTCAGAAATGAGGGGTCTGTTGGCTCAAGATTGATCGGGTGATTCTCGATGAAGCGAGAATGCAAGAGATACACATATGAAGCATAGAAAATCATAATTAAAGTAGAAATTAAGTTATTACAACTTTGGTTTAAAGATTACAATATACAGAAGCAGAAGATACTTCAGAAGATAGAACATTTTAGCGGAAGCGCTTAATTTTGACAACGTAAGGACATTCACCTCGCCCTAGAGGTGAATACCTCCTTCGGCAACTCTACGCCTGTGACGGTCCTAGTATGGAATCCAGTCATCAGAAAACCTGGACTTCCATCATCGGTATCACCGGAAGAGAGAGGAAGAACCTGCACACAAAAAGTTACAAAGCAAAGCTTGTGTGACTATGCTCAACAAGACTGATCCTATAGACGATGTTCAATTTTCATAAATTTTGGAGCTCTAGATAATTAATTATGAATTATCCTTAAATCAACATGGTTTAACAATTTAACCCCTAATTAATAATGAAATAAATGATTTATATTTTTATCCTATAGACCATGTTTGAATTCAAAAATCAAAGATGGTTTCATATTTTTCCAGAATTGTTTGAATTTTCTACGAATTTTGGAAGTTTGAACTATTTGAATTATTAAAATTAAAGCACTGGAAAAAAATAACAGATGCCACTGTTCAACTGGGCAGCTTGGCCAGCTATTGGGCCGGCCAAGACTCGGGCTTGGAAGCCCATCGAGAAGCAGTGATCGGCGACATGGCGTAGCAAGTGGGCAGGGTGATCGGGGCTACGGGCACGAGCGTGGTGGTGACCGATTGGCCGGGCAGGTCTCGGGTTGGTGTAGCCGTGCCGGTGGGCCGCACTGTGGATGGCGCTGGTACTGCTCCGGTGGGCCTGAAAGTGCATCTAGACCCCTTGTGGGTTTTGGAGGATTGATGATCGACGATTAGAGTTTTAATCTTGTGTTGAGAGTTTTGTAGAGTATCACATTGAAAAAGGCAATACGAATAGACTATTAAAATCTCTATGGCATACAATGAAGAAAAAAGGAAAAGTCATGAAGATCCTTGAGGATTAGGGAGCTTTTTTTTGTGTCCTAGGAGCTATATACTATCGAGGGGGATGCATTCAGTTAGTTGGTGAAGTGCAAATCATCGAAATACTCCTTACACTCCAACTTACCAGAAAATCCGGACATATCCGATTTCCTAGCCGGATTCCAGTAACCAAAACTGGACATGTCCAGCCCTCAGCCCAGACATGTTTGGGCCACCCAGATCCTCTCAACACTCCGAACTTATCCGAGTCCATTACCGGATTTCAGTAATGTTTACCGGACATGTCCGGCTCCTGAACTGGACATGTCTGGTCAGCTCCAATCTTTGCAGTAGCTAAGTCCTTGCCAGACTTATTTGCCAGAGTAACTGGGTTCTAGAGGCAGGCCCCGGACATATCCGGTCCCTGGACCGGACATGTCCGTCTCCTCAGCCTTAACCCTAGTTAAGGCCAGACACCGGACATGTTCGGTGCCGAGGCCGGGTTCCAGAGACGGTTGCCAGACATATCTAACCCTCGATATCGGACATGTCTGGGTCTCTGATACCCTAACGGGTAGATTCCTTTTGGGGGCTATAAAAAGCCCCCCTCGCCCCTCAGCTCGGTTGGCCACTCTACTGTTTTGAAATCACCTTGAACCAACCTTTCTTGAGCTCAAAACCTCTCTCCTTCAAGCTTCACTCGAATCTAAGCTTCATAAGAGAGATTTGAGACATTTTCTTGAGTGACCCACTTAATCTTCAAGCAAAGCACTTCATCGACGATATCCATGTGTTCATTACTCTTGGGGACTTGTCCCCTAGACAGACTAGGTGTTGTCTGGGAGTCACCAAGGTATGGTGAACCTCAAAAAATTTGTATTGCCATCTCCTTCATGTGGATTTGATAGTGGAAAATCAAACTAGATCTTGGTGATCATTCGGCAAGGTTTGGGGTTGAGAGAGACTTGACTCTTTGTGGGCACCTCAATGGAGACGTAGGCTACCTTTGTGGTTAGCTGAACTTTAGGAACAAATCTTGTGTCTCTTATGCATGCTTGCTTCGATTTACTTATTGTTCTTGCTCAAGTTCGTTCTTACTTAGAGTTTGACCTAACCCTAGGTGTGATTCCTAGTGATTAGGTTGCAACTAGTTGTTCCCCTTATTTATATATACTTTATAGTGTCTTGCTTGCAAGTCATAAGCTTATCAGGTCCTAGATTAATCGTCTTGGCTCCCGATCTACTTTTCTGCAGCGCGTTAACCCATTTGGCCGGACATATCCGGGCCTGGACCGAATATATCCGGTTTCCACCAGACATATCTGCCGAAAGGCCAGACATATCCGGTTCCTCCTGATTTAACTTGTTTAAATTAAGTGAGTTTCAGGTTTGATTGTCTATTCACCCTCCTCTAGGCAACTTTTAATTGGTATCAGAGGCTAACTCTCTAAAAAAGAGTTTAATCACTTAGAGAGAAGATGTCAAAAGTCGGAGATGAAGGTGAAGTCCCTCCACAACAATTCGATGATGACGACAACCCGGTTGTCGTAGAAGAAGGCTCCAAGTCGGGAAGCCATAAGGCTCCAACCTTGGAGGATCTCATGAGGAAGCTTGAAAAGCTCAAGGCCGAGAACAAGAAGCTTAGGGCAAAGGAAAAGAAAGGCATAACATATTCCTCCTCAAGCGAAGACGGTGGCTCCGATGAGAAAGTCTCCAAGAAGGGGAGGAAAGGAAGAAACAAGCACAATAGGGCTTCCTATAACACTATGTCTTTTAATTAAAATAACATGCCTAACTCTACCTCTTACACTTCCGTACCCATCGGCAAGGCTCCCCATTTCGATGGAACAAATTATAATAAATGGAAGCATTGCATGAAAAATTACTTATACTCTATTTCACTCGAAGTTTGGCAAGTTGTTTGTAAAGGTGTAGATTTTCCGGATGAAGATGAACAACCAACTTCAGATCAACTTCAAAAGATTCACAGTAATGCTCAGGCAATCTCTATCCTCACCTCATCGGTGGACAAAGAAGAGTTTAATCATGTAAATGGCTTGGATGTGGCCAAAGAGGTTTGGACCACTCTTCGGATGGCTCATGAAGGATCCAAGCCTATGAGGAAGGCCAAGATAGAAATGCTTGAGGGGCAACTCAATAGGTTCATCATGTTTGATGATGAAACACCTCAAGACATGTTCAACCAACTAAAAAAATGGCCAACAAGGCGAAGGCTTTAGGGTCTAAGAAGTGGACCAACTGTATATTGACCGAGTGATTGATGATGGCGTACACTCCGATGAACTATAATATGGTTGCTTTGATCTGTGAAGACCCAACCTACAAGAAGATAACATCCGATGATGTGCTAGGGAGGATCATAAATCATGAGATGTACATTGAAGAAGCCGACCACATCAAGAATCTTTACAAGGGACTATCAACCTCCAAGAAATAAGGCATTGCCCTTAAAGCTAGCAACAAGAGTAAGAAGAAGAAAATTATGATTGAGAGCCCAAGTGAAGAAGAAGAAGATGAAAAAGAATATGATAAAGAAGAGATGGCTCTATTCATCAAAAAATTCAATAAATTCATAAGCAAAAGAAGACCTTTCAAGGGAGATAGGAAAGAGAAACCAAGATCAAAGAGAGTGTGCTACAACTATGGAAAGAATGGATATTTCATTGCCCAATGTCCATATGAGAGAAAAGACGAGGACAACGACAAAAAGAAGAAGTTTGACAAGAGCTACAAGAAAGACAAGAAATTCATGAAGAAGAAGACTTACGAACAAGCTCATATCGGTCAAGAATGGAACTCAAGTGATGAGAGTTCTGGGTCAGAAAGTGATGACTTAGAAACCATAGCCATCAAGGGCAAAGCTTCATCAAGCAAGTCACTCTTTCTAAACCTCTCCAAGCACACATGTCTCATGGCAAAAGAAGGCAAAAAGGAGGTAAAAACCAATGCTTCTTCCCCTCCCAAGTACATCACTAGTGATGAAGATACTCTCTCTAATGATGATAATGCTTCTAGTGATGATGATGATGATGATAATTCTCTTCCTAGTGAACTTTTAAAAAATCCTAATGCTATGATCAAAGTTCTTATGAAGCAAGTTAGAGTTAGGGATGAACTTCTTGAGCAACAAGAAGAATTGCTTGTTAAAGAAAGAAAGAGTAACGAAGAACTAAAGAAGCACCTATCACTTGAAAAAGGTAAGGTTGAGAACCTTGATCAAGAACTTGCTCAAAACAAGGAAACTACTTATAGTCTCAAGAGTTCAATTGGTGCTCTTCAAGGTCAACATGATATCTTGCAAAAGACCCATCAAGATCTTGAAGTGCAATTTGGTGCTCTTTAGTCAAGCACATATAAGACATCAAGTGAGATCGAAGCTCCTCAAACCTCTACAAGCAAAGGATGTGAAAGATGTTATAATCTTAATATTGATACTCTTTGTGCTCAAATCCAACATTCTAATGTTGAGC
>VSTD030004527.1:0-10238 GCA_008808055.3 Sporobolus alterniflorus
TAACCATGCTCATCCTCTAACCATCAATAGTGCACCAGACATACTATGACATGACAACAACAGACAAGCGGCCACTCATATACGAGACTATCGCAGCGACTCGAATCGATGTACACCCTATAGGGAAAGAACTTGACTAGAACGTTGTACATGTGGCCCCCGGGGTCCCACTTACAACAACCATCTATGAAGACCCTACTAAGTCAAAATTGGGTCCCTACTCTGAGGATGAAGTCTTGGCTCCCAGCGATCGTCCGGCCTGGCCGTCATCCTGGGCTACCTCATTTTCCCTCCAACAAACCACCACGAAGCAGGGAGGTGCGGTTTGACAAAGTAGTTACTGGGCTACTAGGTTTATCGAGCCCCATAAAACCCGACATGTGGTCAGTACAAATCAAGGCTTGCCATCGGGGCCAAATTGAAGCGGTCCTTAATCGACACAGGCGGGGGCTAACACCTTGGAACCTCGGAATAGCCACAACCCTCTCCCCACCCTTCCCTTCCGAGTGATCCACTTTCCCGTATTTGCCCCGCCCGGTGACATCCATGATACAAGAACATAAACCATAGCCTCAACTCATCATATCCTTCTAGTTCAAGAAAAGAGGTCCTACATGCTAGTGTGACCAACCACTCGACTTGTACCGATGGCTATCAACTAAGCATAGCACATCTAGTCAGAAAAGTAAAATAACTACATCAAGGATAGTATATGGAAGGGTGCTACCATGCAACCTATCACATCATCAAACAAGACCCTACACATAATGCACAATACACCACATGCAATTAAAGTAAAGCAAGACACGTTGTTAAGTCTATTGGTACTATATGCACCGGGTCTTGCCTTACTCCAACGACGGATTAAGCAACTCACAACTTGGGGCTTGTGGACCTCTAGGAACCTCCTATTCTACCTTCTCCTCCTTCAGAAATACTCCCAAGGCCATGGGTCCTACATGTGATGACGATGCACGTTTATTAATTAAATGAACAAGATTCAAGAATTAAAGGAAAGTTGCTCAAGATAAAGTCTATTGTTCTGTCCAACAATTTTAATGGATAGATCTTGAAATTAGGGAGCTAACAGAACATGTTTCATAATTTTTGGAGCTCTAGACAGCAAGATATGAATTTTCAAAGTTTAAACTTGAATTTAAACCGAAGAGGAAATAAAAAGGAAATTTCATTTCCAGATCTTGCCACCGGGCTGAAAGTGGTCACGTGGTCCACACACATAGTGACCCGGCTTTCTTGGCACAGCCACTATTTCGGGCGTGGCCTAGCCTGGTGCGGCCCAAGACAGCGTGAGGCCAGTCCTTGGGGCGCGTGTGGCGGCCTCTACAGCGTGGCCGGCGGCGAGCCTACGGGGCCAAAACCGAGGAAGGTCTTCACCACAAACTTACTGAGCTTCGGCATACCAGCCCGGCAACAAGAGTTGGACTACCTCACAGTGACTAGGTATGGCAATGGGAAGGTGCGGCGCTCACCGGTGGCAGCTACATGAGAGGGGGGTGTCCGGCTTGGTCCTGCACGACAAGAAGTCCATCAGGAGCATGCTGCTACATGAGAATGGGGGAGAGCTCCTGTGGAGTGGCGGCTTAGCGAAGAAGGCGGGTAGTCACCGACGCGGCGACGCCGGTGGACCAACGGTGGGGATGACCGGTCCTCGAGCTGTGCGTCATCTGAGGGCTCCGCTGGGTCCTGCTAACGAGGAAAAAGGGTCATCAGGAGGGCTGTCCACGGTGGCCGTGATAGAAGAAAATAGGGGAGCACGGTGGTGACTCACTGGAGCGGACAGCGGGGCGGCAACGGGTCGGACAAGATGCAAGGGGGAAGGCCTTTTATACCCATGCTGCATGAGGGCAAAATGGGCCTGCATGGGGGTGGCAATGCACAGCATGGCAAGTGAGGCCGCTGTGGCAGGTGCACGCGCAGCGCATTGCAGCCGAGGCGGGTGCTGGCAGAAACAGTAGCAGCATGACCTGGACGTGAGGCTGCGTTGTTTGTCCATACGCTGGTGTCCGGGCGGGAGGTGGATGGGATATCGCGCAAAGGCAGCCACGCGATAGAGAGCGCGCACCAAGTGGCAGCAAGGTAGGCGACCTACGCACGCATGACGGGATGGCTCGGCGCCTAGGTGGCACATGCAAGGCAGTGGTGACGCACTGTGTAGGCTTGTCATCGAGATGCTCTTCCTGAGCATCACAGTGGCAGCGGTGGCGCGTGCGCTGACTCAACGGAGCGAGGGGACGTCTCGGTTGCACGGGAGCGAACAAGATGGCCCAAGGCATGCACAGAAGCGAGCAGGCACTGCAACAACTGGTGGGTGATGGGACGGGATGTGGCAGCGATGGCCTTCCCGGTGGCGAGCGCACGTTGGGGGTAGAATCCCCTGATAGGCGGGGCCCACACAAAGAGAGCGGCGGCCGATTGATGGGCTGCACAGGCACCCCGGGCCCACTCGCCAGCGGCGCATAGAGGGAGGCTGGGGCGGTTTGGGTAGGCTTCGTGGATTGGGCCGGGTTTGGCTGCCAGGCCCGGCCCATGAATGAGAAAATACTTTTCTTTTTTCTAATGTATTTTACATTCAACATAGAAGTCGAATAATTCTGTCAAAAATACTTAGGGACCTCAGAAACTTATGGGATTTTTCCTGGAGATAGATTAGAATATTTGACACAACTTTTGTATTGGGCACTTTGACCAAAGGTCAACCAATTTCCAATGAAAAATAGATTCAGATCTGGTCCTGAATTTGGATAAGATTTGATTGTATTTATTCTAAACTAGTTTCAAACTCATGATTACATTCGGGATTAGTGTGAGAATACATGAGTTAAATACCGGGGTGTTACAGCCAAGGGGGGTTACAAAAAAGGTTACACACACATCACTGCGGAGGGAGAAACTCTGGATACTTGGAACGGAGGAATTCCTCGGTCTCCCATGTAGCCTCCTTCTCAAAATGATGGCTCTACTGAACCTTGTAGAATCAGATCATCCGTCGCCTCATGACTCAGTCCTACCGACCCAAAAGCTTCATCGGGTGCTCCGGATAAGACAGGTCAGCATCAAGAGGCACGACATCATCAACGACGACGTCAGTGGGTGGCTTCAGACATTTCTTTAGCTGAGAGACGTAGAACACGTTTTGCACACCTGCCAAGGATGGCGGATGCTCCAATCGGTACACCATAGTTCCTAGCTTAGCCAAGATAGGAAATGGACTGATGTAACATGGTCCTAGCTTGGCTTTGATCCCAAACCTCTTCACACCTCACGTAGGCAAGACACGAAGGTACACACAGTCACCTGCTTGGAGCTCAAGCGATTGTCGTCTCTTGTTGGCATAGTTTTCTTGTCGAGCCTTGGCAGCTTTCAGATTGTATTGGATGTGATGGACTATCTCCTCGGCCTTAGTGACAAGGTCTGGACCAAAGATCGTCCTCTCGCCAGGCTTGATCCAGTTCAGAGGGGTACGACATCGACGACCATATAGTGCTTCAAAGGGTGCCATTCTGAGACTCTCCTGATAATTGTTGTTGTAAGAGAACTCATCCAGCGGTAGACACTTGTCCCTTTTGTCATGATAGTTCAGCACACAAGCTCAGAGCATATCTTCATGAATTTGATTTACTCGCTTCGTCTGACCATCGGTCTACGGGTGATAAGCTAAACTGTGTATCAGATGTGTCCCTAAGGAAGCATGTAGCTGCTCCCAGAAGTGAGCGACCAACTGGGGTCCTCAGTCAGAAATGATGGTCCTGGGCACACTGTGGAGACACAGGATGCGAGCAATATACAATTCCGCGTACTTCTCAACCCTGTAGTTGGTGTGCACTGGAATGAAATGAGCAGACTTTGTAAACCAATCGACAATCACCCAGATGGAGTCAAACTTGCAGGCAGAGAGAGGTAGACCCATAATGAGATTCATGCTGATGTCTTCCCACTTCTAGGCAAGAATATTCAGATGTTGCAGCAATCCAACGTGTCTCATATGATAGGCTTTAACTCTTCGACATATGTCGCATTCTGCAACATAGCGAGTAGTCACATGCTTCATTCGAGCGCACCAGAATTGCACTTTTAGATCATGACACATCTTCATGCTGCCAGGGTGGATGAAATATTTGGAAGTATGAGCTTCATCGAATATCTTCTTGCGCAGCTCAAGGTTCATTGGAACCACCAAATGGTCCTTGAACCAAAGAGTGCCTTCATCATCCACACAGAAACAGTTGACCTTAGGATCACCCTCGGTCAACCCTCTCTTGATATGTGCGACTCCTTCATCACTGCTCTGAGCAGCAATGATTTTCTCTCTCAGGAATGGGGTGAGGGTCACATTATATTGAGCCATGTCCAAAGGTACTCAAATGCTGGATTCTTCCCCAGTGATGCAGACAGCAGGCACATAGTTGCAGTGAGCCTTGTGGCTCAAGGCATCTGCAACTAGATTCAACTTACTGGGTGATAATGAATCTCAAGATCATATTCCTTAATCAGCTCCAACCACCTTCTCTGATTTGTGTTTCGATCAGCCTGAGTAAAAATATACTTCAAGCTGTTGTGGTCGGTGAAGATATGAACCATATTCCTCAGAAGATAGTGCCGCCATGTCCGCAAGGCAAGGACAATAGCAGCCAACTCGAGATTATGCTTAGGATAGTTTCTTCATGACGGTACAGTTGTCACGAGGAATACGTAATCACACGACCGTCTTACATAAGAACACAACCCAGTCAAATGCCAAATGCATCACAATAAGCATCAAATAACTTTGTGATGTTCGGCTGTGCCAACACAAGAGATGTAGTCAGCAACTTCTTCAGAGTTTAGAATGTTTCATCACTCTCTTCATTTCACACATACTTCTCCTCTTTCTGATGAGGATTGGTACCTGAGGTACCACCCTGCATAGACTCAAAAGACCCAATGAGGGGTCCACTACGACTCGGCCCACCATCCAGAAGATTATAGAGGATCATAGCATGCTCTTAAAGATATAGATAATTATATGTATAAAAATATATGTAAAATAGATAAGTCGAGATAAAGTTCTAATTAGGGCTCCTCTTTCTGATGAGGATTGGTACCTGAGGTACCACCCTGCATAGACTCAAAAGACCCAATGAGGGGTCCACTACGACTCGGCCCACCATCCAGAAGATTATAGAGGATCATAGCATGCTCTTAAAGATATAGATAATTATATGTATAAAAATATATGTAAAATAGATAAGTCGAGATAAAGTTCTAATTAGGATCATATTGTTACCGACTCGGTTATCTTTTTTGTAATCTCGCCCTCCTTGAATATAAAAGTAGGGGTAGAGGCACCCCAAAGACACACAAACTAGAAGTCGGGTCAAGTCTGACAAACAACCACCACCACATCAATTGCCATGAGTAATACAAGAGCACAGAACATAGGGATATTATCCTTCCAAAAGTCTGAACCTGTCTAAAAGTTCTTCCGTTTTCTGTGTTACCATTGATCTTTTAATCTAATGACTATCTGTACTCTACATCATTGTCATAAACCACAATAGTTAACGCCAACCGTGAGACTGTAAAGATCCGATCTGCTGTGCGATGGACTCAATCAACAAGGTCTAACATCCGTCGGGTTTGGCATGCTGGGCTTCGACTCCGTTGCATAAATCAGATGAGATCAACTACGCATCTCAATCTTGTTTGAATTGATTATTCTTCTATTCCCTATGTACGATAGCTAATGTATCTGATCTACATGTTTATCTTCATTGATGCCTTTTTGCATGTTTATGGGCAGCAAATGGCCGAGGGCAGATTGGCGAACTTGCCAATGGTCACGGTGCGACGTGCTGGTGTTTTATGGGCGAGCTGCACCTGGACAAAGAGGCGTCTCTCAAGCACGACGTCATCGGTGCTAATTACCGTACGCCACACGGCCAGTATGCGGGCGGCGTTTGGGCTGGGGCTTCGGGCGCCACGTACGCGAGGCTGCGCCACGGTTTTTTGCTCCACAGGTGTCGCCGGTTACTGCGGATTCTTCCATCAAAACCTGTTACTGCCAACCGGCATCCAGGACGCGAGACCCACGAAATCGTTGGGTTTAAGATGAGCGTGCATTTGAATCAGAAGTTCCCTTCTTTCTCGTGGCTTCGTGTATCCCCAGCATGGGCCCTATAGGGAAGAATACTTCTTTCCTTAATTCGGTCAGATTATTCCATGCTAAATTTACATGTTAATCAAGGCAATGATTGGAAATCGCACGTATTTAAATCTTGCCGGTATTTTTTCATACTAATCAATAATTTGCTCTGGTATGGTTAGTTGCTGTCAGCACGTACAGATCAAGTTAGCTGCTGGGAGTTCACAACACGTGCCGCCTGCAGTTCAGCTTTCTGCAACGAACGCTGCAATTTTGTCTCAGCATATAGACTCAACAGAGCCATGGTCAGTATGACTCTGACATCACGCAGCAGTCAAATCGTCTTGCCAGCACCAACGTCAATATGACTCAGCAGCGGTATCACGCCACGGCCAACGTTGTCCCGACAGCATCATCACCAGCATGACTCGGAGACTTGATGTGTACTTCCCTGACTAGCAATCCGACTCAGAGGTTCACCGCCGATCGGGCTCGGGGGCTTGAGGTGTACTACTCTAACCAACAGCCCTACTCAAGACAAGCACATCGTCAGTACAATGATATGGGATACTTCACCAAGCCAGCTATGTCATTTTTTTGTTGTATTTTATTTGGAGTTAATATCTCAATTTACTTTTAACTGGTTAATATACTACTCTAGTATAATAACCAGTCGGGGGCTTCACGAATCATGCTATACTGCTCCCATTTTTAACTGCATATCAGATCTTTTTAATTTTTACCGCTAATATGTAGTATAAATTGCATCGAGTAATTCTTCTCTGTCGTATGGATGACATTAGGACCTAACAACCCAGTACCAGAGCTCCAAGCCAGAGTCAGTGGTTAATGGGCTCAAGGCACATGCTACGCGGAGTCGCCACTAAAATATATTTTTATATGCACTCGAGTCGGCTGACAAGTTCACATTTTGCTAAGTACTTTGGTGACATATGTTCTGAGTATATCACACTACGTGCGGTATTGACCTATGCCATGCCTGATGCTATAAGGGTGATGCGTGCCGCACGTCTTACCACCTCTTACCATCTCAGCTATGAAAGACTTCGCATGGTCGAGCTAGGTGACTTCAACATCTTATAGAATGGACACTTAGTCGGAAGCATACTGGGAGGGACACATGACTCATTCAGTGTTTGAAACATAAGTATTTCATAGCTTCAGATGCTCAAGTAGTCAGGCCATGTGTCGCGCGACCAACAACACTTAGCCCGGCTTGACCTGAGAGAAACCCGAGTATCCGGAAGCACTTAGTACCCTTGCAACTTGGGTGGATCAAGATCTTCGAATGTCGAGTCAGGTGAGCCAAGGCTCTATGCTACGCGACCATGGCACTAAGAGCTGATCACACCTAGGAAAAATCCTCTGCTCAACAAATCGAGTGAGGTCCCAATCCGGGTCATCAAAGGTTTTGAATGCTCTATAAACTCAGCGCATGACACCCATAGTCCCGAGCACTAAGCTAGAAACTACTCAGTGAAAATCCAGACTGCCCGAGTGGACTGGTAATTATGACTCCTACGCAAGATGCCTTCGAATATCCGAGTCCAAGAGACTATGTAGACACTAAGTTCTGGCTTGCATATGGGCAAAAACCTTATTCAACACACTGAGTAAGGTCAGGTTCTTGCCATAGGGTGACATCCCTACGCTATGATATTTTGCCTGCTATCAGTCGGCTACAAGCCAATGTGAAGATCTGACTTCTTCATGATGCGACAACACCCCGATGCTCTGAGCTCAGGGGCTGCGCAACCTTACCATAGCCAGTACAACCTTGAGCTGTAGCACCGTCGCCAGTATGACTTGGCAGATCGCCAGCATGACTCAACATCTACATCGTGCCACAGCTAAGTCGCCCCGGCAGCACCGTCGCCAGCATGACTCCGTAGCATCATCGCCAGCATGACTCGATATATACATCAAGCTACGACCAAGTCACCATGGCAGCGTCGTCGCCCGCATGACTTGGCAGCGTCGTCGCCAGCTTGACTCAGCAGCACTATTGCCAGCATGACTCTGCAACTAAATCACGCCGTGGCCAAGTCGCCTCGACAGCGTCGTCGCCAGCATGACTCAGTAGCACTATCACCAGCTTGACTCGACATTTACATCACGTCACAGCCAAATTGCCACGACAGTGTCGTCGCTAACATGACTCAGTACCACCGTCGCCACCATAACTCGGCATCTACATCGCGTCGTGGCCAAGTCATCTCGGCAGCGTCGTCGCCAGCATGACTCGGTCACACCATCACCAACATGACTCGTCATCTACATCGCGCTGCGACCAAGTCACCTCAACAGCGTCGTCGCCAGCATGACTTAGTAGCGTCATCACTAGCATGACTCGATAGCACCATCACCAGCATGACTCGGCGTCTACATCACACCATGGCCAAATCGCCTCAGCAGCGTTGTCGCTAGCATGACTCAACAGCACCATCGTCAGCATGACTCGACATCTATATCACGCCGCAGCTAAGTCACCTCAGAAGCATCGACGCCATCATGACTTGGCAGCACCATCGCCAGCACAACTCGGAATCTACATCACACCATGACCAACGTTGTCTCGGCAGCACCGTCACTAGTAGGACTCGGCAGCAACATTGCCATCATGACTCAGTAGCACCGTCACTAGCGCGACTCGGCTGCACCATCGCCGGCACGACTCAACAGTGACAACATGAACTATAAGTCAGGACAAGTCTGACAAACAACGGCTACCACATCAATTGCTATGAGCAATACAAGAGCATATGATGTAGGGCTATTATCCTCTAGGTGGCCTGAACCTGTCTAAAAATCATTACACCTCCTGTGTTACCAACGATCTCTCAATCTCGCGACCAGCCCTACTCTAAATCATTGTCATACACCATGACACTTTCTTCAGAAGATCATTAATGGGTTTGGCAATCTTAGAGAAGTTTGGGTTGAATCTGTGATAGTAACCAGCCAATCCAAGAAAACTGTGGACCTGATGCACAGTCCTTGGTGGCTTCCAATCCAGCACATCCCATACCTTGCTAGGGTCCACAGATATTCCTTTTGAAGATATCACGTGCCCCAAGAATAGAACTTCACCCAACCAGAACTCACCCTTGTTGTACTTCACATAGAGCTGATGATCACACAATCGCTAAAGCATAATGCAGGATGACCTTCATGCTCTTTCTTGTTCTTAGAATAGACCAAGATCTCATCAATGAAGACCATGACAAACTGATCTAGCTCTGCCATAAATACGGAGTTCATCATGTACATGAAGTGAGCGAGGGCATTGGTCAACCCAAATGACATCACCGGGTACTCATAGAGACCGTATCAAGTGGAGAAAGCAATCTTAAGGATATCTTCTTCACGAATCTTGATTTGGTGATAACTCGATCGAAGATCAATCTTCGAGAACACTTGCACTCCAATCAACAGATCGAATAGAAGATCAATGCGAGGAAACGAATACTTGTTCTCCCTAGTCACCACATTGAGTGGTCAGTAATCTACATACATGCACAGTGTCTTGTTCTTCTTCTTCACAAAGAGAACAAGACAACCCCATGGTGAATAGCTAGGTCGGATATACCCTTTATCAAGCAACTCTTATAGCTGGGTCTTCAATTCTACCATCTCATTTGGTGCCATTGGATATGGTCACTTATAGACAGGGGTAGTGCCAGGCTGCAACTCAATCATGAATTCAATCGCCCTATCAGGAGGCATTCCAGGCAAATCATTGGGAAATACATCCGGATATTCATGGACCACAGGTATCTCATCCAGACTCTTGGCAACAACAATGTGAATAGATGCCTGGAGATGAGCAACAGGTGACAACTACAGAGAAATCTTGTCGAAGATAGGAGAATCAAGATGAACCAGATGAGCAGAGATGTCCAAAACAGCTTGGTGCATCTTCATCCAGTTCATACCATCAATATCATCGATTCCTTAGCCTTCCAAGATGATAAGACTGGTCAGAAACACTTGCCCAACAAGCTTAAGTGGGATTTTACAGACCATCCGATCGCGAACCACTCAGCCTCCGGGAGTGCTGATAGAATATGGTACT
>VSTD030004528.1:0-10238 GCA_008808055.3 Sporobolus alterniflorus
CTGATGGTTGCTGTCCTGTACCCAGTTTTATGAACTGCCTATGCCAAAGTTTTGGATCCCAAGTGATTGGTTGGCAAGAGATGAAACTAGCCTTCAATGTATGTGGTATATGTTCATCGTGCATACGTGCATACGAGGAATATGGTGGAGTATATGCTCCTTTTAGAATGAGTTTAATGGTGAGACATGGAGCAATTATCATTTCTGTAATTTCCATATCCATGCATGGTTAATCGGAGCTGGATGTGACATTCATGGATGATGGATGACAAAAAGGGGGGCAGGGGTCATAAGAAGTGGTTCTTGGCTCTTGAACACCTTATGTGTGAGCCGTTTTTTTTGGGGGGGGGGGATAGTTTTAGAGGCATTTTCTGTTGTGAATGTAACACCGGAACTGTACAAAGAGGTAGCCTGATAGATGGGAAAGTGCTGTTAAGTTATGCAGTTGCTTTTTTTTGTTACTAAATCTTTTCCTTGGCACTGGACTGGTTGATGCCTGTTGTATATCCTATATTGTCCATGTGGTGGGGTGCAACCACCGTAACCTAACTAAAGATGTTCATAAAAAATCTAAAAAAAATTTATAGATGTTTTTTTTACTATACTCTATCTACATATAAAATTTTAAGATCAAATTTATTATAACTCAGCTACAACAAAAAAGATAAATTTCTGACAGATTTGTAACATTAAATATGTTAGAAATTTTATCTTTTTTACTGTTTTTTTGTTCTTATGAATTTGATCTTGAAATTCTATGTGTAAATAGAGTAGGGTCAAAAGAACAACTGTGAAGTCTTTCAGATTTTTTTTATGAACATTGTTAGTTGGGTTACACGAAAACGTTGGTTGCACCGGATACGTTCCCATGTGATATCTCTTCCCCTTTCCACATGTACGTAAGGTTCTATGGCGCCGTGAACTGAGAATTTTTTTATATTTCCTGTGTTTTTCTTATAAAATTGAACTGTTAAATATGAAGTTTTTGTGTGATTTATGTGAAATTCCTGCTTTCAAACGAGCCCTAAGTTTTGAGATGTAGGTCTTTTTAATGTGGTGCTATCAGTTAGATGCCAATAAAGTTATTGGCATTGGTGTAGAAATTTGTAAGACAAGTGGATGGGGGTGTTTCCATAATGTTGCAGTGACCTGTGAGGGTAGTGGAGTTATATTCTCTGGAGAACTTTTACTTGCTTATACACTTTTGTGGTTACCATACAACCGAGAGTTCCTGCTATGTTCTAGTCGCGTGGTGTGGTGGCTTTAAGCGTGTGTCCTGCACACATAGCAACTTTCAAAACTCATGAATCAAGCTATCTAGTATCTGATCATACATTTAAGAAAACATCGTGTGGTCTGTATACATTCATAGTATAGGTCGCAGCAAAGAAAACTTGTTCTGTAACAGTAAGAATGAAGAAGCCAAACTCCCAAGTTCCGAACTCTAGCTTTTCATTCAGATTCGGAACTTCAAGATTCAAAACACATGAAGTTGACGAAAGAAATACAAACCACCAGCATTCATTCTTATACACAAGCAAAGAAAATTGCGGTGGAATATCGTTATACAACATGATTTGCTCAAAGTGAGTTTTTTTCCGTGACAGAGAAAGAGGGTATGCCATTGGCAATAATAATGTTCTGAGACATGTCGCTGGTTTGCTGATCATGGCTTAGACAAGGGGCTATACATGGAGTCAACCGATATAACTCATGCCTTGGCTTATATTTTACTGATAGAACTTGTATGTCTTGGCTTTCAAAATGATGTTCCTGAGTCCCCCAATAGGCGATACTATCATCAGCAGCACTCCGAGAACAATGCAGATCTGAAGAACACGTAGGGAACGAGGAAATTAGCTAAAACTTTAGACATTTTACTGAAGCAAGGAAAGGGGCCTAGACAGCTGCTTCTTTAATTACCCAGTTGATGAACCATGACAGGCTGAACCTCCTGGGCTTTTTGATTATTAGCCAAATAATGCAGGGAAGCTGGAAGCAACGCGCAAGATTATATTCAGTCAGTGCTCCGATGGGAGATTAATGACTTGAAACGAACTGTGGAAGAAATTGAAACAAAATTAAATAAGGAGCTTAATCAGTACGTAATAAGATGTCGGCGCAAAGGCGAATCCACCGAAGAAACTGAGCAACCCATCAAAGAAGGGGAAGGTGATGCCTACGAACATGGTGAACGCTGCACACGACAGAAATGATCGATGGCACCTCATCAGTCTTGTGGTCATTTGTTTGTTCATAAGACTGAAAAGTTGAGTTTCAGAGAGTTGAGGGAGAGAGAGAGGAGAGGCGTTACCAACGTAGACAGTCCGGGAAACCAGACGGAGACGCAGGCCCGGACGGAAGCGCAGCTTCTTCACCAGCACGGTCTCCATCATGTCGAACACCGGCATGGCGTAAACCTGGTAGCTGCCAATGACGTGGATGACCACCATCATGTTGGCCGCGGCGATGAGCCACCTGGGCCTGTTGAGCGTGATGAGGATGTCTTCGTCGACGGCGTTGCCGAATACCCAGTACCCGACGAAGGAGACGGGGAGGTAGCATATGGCGACGATGATGTAGGCGACGACGACGCCCTTCCACATGGGCTTCTTGGACGGCTTCTCCGGCGTGGAGGGGATGGTGGCCTGGATCTCCAGCACCACGTTGTGGCCGGAGTAGGCGAAGGCCACGGTGCCGAGCCCCGCCAAGACGCCGAACACCTTGCCCGGCGTCGTTGTCGCGCGCAGGCTGTAGTCCACGTCCGACTCCCTGCCCTTGTGCACGGACGCGCCCCACGCGATGGTCGAGTAACTGCAGGCGGCCACCGTACCACCACATGCCAGTGCAGTGCGTGTTAATCCTTAATGCAATCCTACTATAGCTTTCGGCAAGAAAGTATATACTGCAGGAAACTAATACGAACACCGACCTGAGCGACATGACCGCGGCGGTGAAGGAGACGCCGGAGATGGAGTTGAAGTCGGGGAGCTGGGAGAGCACGAATTGGGCGGAGGCGAATATCATGATGAAGTAGGTGAGCTTGATGTCCTTGCAGTGGCCGTCGCAGATGACGTCGTGGAACTTCTTCAGGGACTGCCCGCCGGTGACCATGTAGACGATGACAAGGCTGACCTCCACGAGCAGCTGCTGCGGCACGACGATCCACAGGCCCAGCCTCTCGCCGAACGCGTGCTGCCCCAGCTCGTGGTACCGGTCGAACCGCTTCCCGGGAACCATCTCGTGCATCTCCACCATCTGCCACAGCGTGTACAGCGTGATGACCCACGACAAGATCATCACCGTCACGCCGGCGCTCCAGCCGAGCTCCGACATGGCGTAGGGCAGGCCCAGCACGCCGGCGCCGACCATGGCCGTGACATTGTGGAAGGCCGAGTACCACCACTTGGCGTTCCTGTTCCCGGTGATCGGAGAAACCCACTCGTCCTCCACCGACGTCTTGTGCGGCGCGATCTTTTGACCCTGCGATCGAGATTGTTGGTTTTCACCATCAATTTATATATAGTCTGAGTGAGATCGAGCTGGAATAAAGGCAGGTATTTGATTTGTCAAACACACAATCGGAGATCCAGTCCCCGACCCACCTCAAAAAATAAAAACTTTACAACAACGGAAATGAAATGGGTCCCAAGAGATGTACAGTACTCATCTCTTTTCCTTTTCGGAAGGAGATGCAGTCATGAAAGAACAAAGAACACATGCCAGCATCGGGGGGGACTTACGTTGGCCGGCTGGCCGTTCCCGAGTACCTGCGTCCCCATGGCCGCCGGCGGACTGGTCTGCTAGCTAGCGACACGGCGGTTGGCCTGGCGCCACAGAGAGCCTTCGCCAATGGAGATCGAAGAAAAACAACAAACAGAGACGAGGCTGAGGCTGAGCTAATAACGAGAGAGGAAGCGCGGAGGCAATGCCCGTGGTCTTGGTTTATAGAGCTAGCTAACGCGACGACGACGACGAGGCAGGCAGGTGTGTGTCCATGATTCGGCCACACATGGTTCCTGCTACCTCAGAAAAGTCAGAAGTTTAGCTTGTACTACCTCCAATCAAGTCGCAGCTGACAGCGACTAATTTTTTTCCCTCACTCCTGGTTTTATATGATTCTCTCGTCAGGCTTTGAATCTCGCAGCAGCAAGCAGCTTGGCCTGGTGAATAATGAAATGCTGTAAGCGAGACGAGATTAACACGTACGGCTCCCGAGCCTGATTATTAAACGTCGATCGTACCGAGAGGAAATCGCGTGGCGCGCTTTGGTTTGACTTAGCAGGCACACAGCGCGCGGTGCTGTCACTGCCTCTGTGAATTTGCGACGAGCCTTCCGGCCGGCTGCAGACAACGACAATTCGTCGGCTTGACTTGACTCCTCCGATCCTCCGGCCGTCCGAGTGTCGTGTGTTCTTGCTCCTCGCGCCATCTCTCGAGTTCAAGGCGAGGAGCAGTACACATGGCCGATCCCTTTCGTTCTCTGCCGACCACAAGCACGGATTCTTGGCATACATGCCGTCGTGCGTGAGGGTTGCTAGTGAGAAAGTTGAAGTAAACCACCATCAGCAATTTCACTCGTTCAGTCTCTTTCAAACTGAACGCGCTTTGATTTGAACAGTAATCCTCTCCTCTGTCTGATCCTGGCGTGATACCTACCTCTTGTGGTTCTAGCAAGACTCCATCTCTAGTTCCATTTCTTATTCAGACTCTGGCATGTGTTCGGTATCAGCCATGTGCTGCAACGCTTGTTCTTACCCCCGTTACGTACGCGTTTGTTTTGAGTTCCCGATAGAATAAAAACGTCAAGGGGTTATTCTTTCGTTTCGTAAGAAATTTACACTGGCAGTCTGGAGCATCTGGAAGGGGCAAAACTGGTGGGCAGCCAGTCGTAAGCTCGCCCGCTCCGAAAGCCTGGAGGAAGTATTTTTGCGCTGATGTCGGCTTCATTCTCTGGAAGAAGGAGCGAAATGCTACGGTTTTTTATCACTCCTCCAGGCGGTCTGCAGAAATAATGGTCGTTGGCTGGTTTCAGAACCTTGCCGGATGGTACGTGCGTGCGCCGTAGTGGTCGCGTGTGCGTGCTTTGTACTAGTCAATGCTTGTAATTTTCTGTTTGTGTGTAATCTTAGCCAAGCTCCTCTGATCCTTGTCTAGGGGTTGTTGTACTTAAACTCCCTTCCTCTTAATGAAACACATGCATGCATGCTCAGACATGTTCTTGAAAAAAGAAGGGGGGCAAAACTAACATCCATGCTGCCGGAACAAGTCTTTCATCTCGTCGTAGAAATTAAATGGTGCTCCTCCAAGGACGGTAGTCTGACACAGCCACTTCATCCCGGTGCAGGTTGGTCCGCAGCGCCAGGCCGTCGTTTTCCAAGCCTTCTTAAGATACCTCAGAGGCCATGCTTCAGTTAGCCGGGTGGCCTTTCATCTGTAGCTTTATGACAAATTGAATACAAAATATGTAGTTTTGTGATAATTTTGATAAAGTACCGGTGTACCTCTAGTATTGTGAATCTTACTCTAAAAAAAATTGGAATGCCAATATACTTGTGTGTATTGCATGAACTTCCACAAGAAGGCATCATTTTCAGCACTTTTGTGTATTGTACCATAAGTCCCACTCCCCATTTCCAGCGCTTTTGTGTATTGGACCGTAAGTCCTACTCTCCAGCACACGACAAATTCATCGTGTCCATATGACTCAGTTGTTTGATTTTTGTTTCCAAGGGCAAAAAAAAAGACGATTTTTGTACGTGGATAGTGGAGGGCCACTTCGATGGAGAGATGTGTGTCGGCAGATACGTATTATTCAAATATTTTGAACAATGCAATTAGTCAAACACAATCGAAAAAAATCAACAATTTAAATACAGAGGGAGTAATTTGCTAAGCGACACCGAGGAGATTGTGGTGGCTTCCAGCCGACAGCGGGGCAGTATAAACTCTACGTGGAGGTAAATCTGGCGTTCCCCGGTTCTCACGCCTCAGTGAGGCAGGGGCCAAAGGCCCTCTAATAAAAAAATATATCTGGAGTTCCAATTGGAAGTGTTGCCCTCTAGACATCTGTTATGCGATGATCAACATTGACACAACATCACATGCACCACATATTGTTTTAAGAACGAATGTGCAGTAGGTGAGAGCTTTCAAAAAAGAATGTGCAGTAGGTGATGCAAGAGGCAGTCAAATCGTTCAAACTCCCAACTCGCAAGCAGAGTTACCTGTGTGTAAAACAGTAGAGTTCATTCTCCCCTTTATGCACCCACAAAAGCCGAGTTCAGATTAAGGAACAGAGTAGGGAACCCATACATTGTAGCTGTATACAGTACTATACAGACGATTAACAAACACCGACTCTCTGGATTAATCCACGATTAACAGGCTCGGGACATGCCTTGGACCATCGATCCACATTTGGAATAAGGTTTGAACTTGATGTCATGCCGTCACCCCCCTCTTTTCAGCACAACAAAAACAGCTCCTATGAGGCGCGCCAATGCATTCCACAAGCTACGGTAGTTTATTACGAGTAGAAGCTGCACTGTACTGTATGTCTTAGCGTCCGTGATAATCTGCCCAAATCCTCCTATCGGAGACAGGACCATCAGGAGAACAATGCAGATCTGAAGATCATGCTGCGCTGCCCAAGGCCCGGTACCCGACCAGCGAGACGTACGTACGGGGAAGTACATAGCAGAGCGCAACGATCGACGACGGCGACCACACGCGCCCTTGCACATGGATTTCTTGGAAGGCGTCGTGGGGATCTCAAGCAGCACGTTGTGCCCGGCCACGTCACCCGAAGAAGAGCCCAACCACCTTCCCCGGCGTGGGCGTCGCCGCCCGGATGCTGTAGTCTATATACGTACGTCCGACAGCTTACCCTTGTCCACACGCGATCGATCGTCGAGTTAACTGTTGTAACGGGTGTTCATGCGTGTCGTCAGTGATGAGCTACAGTTTTCAGAAATTTTTGCTTGCAAGTGTTGCAACAGTGATGCATGGAGGAGTTGAGGAATGGCACCGTACCTGAGCGACATGCCGGCGGCGGCGAGGAAGACGCCGGAGACGGAGCTGAAGTTGGGGAGCTGGGAGAGGAAGATCAAGGAAGACGCCGGCGGCGCTGACCATGGCAGAGTGACTTTGTGAAAAGCACTTGCGGCTCTCTCTCATCTCCCTGCAAAAAATTTCCACGGTTGTTAGCTGGCACGCCCATTGGGTTGTTCAAGGCGAAGCTGCAGATCTGATTCTGATGCATGACATTCAAGACTCTCGGATTACAAAGAATAACAGAAGCTTAGGGTGACAAGTAGTACGCGCGCAACAAGCTCCCCTACTTCCTAGCAAGACGCGTTACTGACAGACATATATTTCACTGCTCACGTAAAGATTACTGTGTGGTAAAATGTTCTTATATTAGTATTCGTTTATTTAACGAGCAAGTAGTTAGGTGCAAATGATCAAGGGAATGTATTTTCATTTCGTTTCGAAGTTTATTTTTTTGTACACTTGAAATGTTGCTGGTAAAACGTGAAATTTTATTTTGGGAAAGAAGAACGCCTCACAGCTACAGTAAGCGACAGAGCAGTGGCAGGAAATTTCAAACTCGACGAAAAAAGGGCAGTGCCCAATCTCCGATGAGATCAACTACCACACGACTACTGAATTGTTTTCGTCACATGGGCCAAGCATCTGCCAAAGTCAAGAGCATCTCTGATGCAGCGGCGGTTCTTATCAAGGCCACCTCGAAAACAAACCTTTTATTTTTATTTATCCAGCGCAGTATGTTACCTAACAACTAGAAAATTTGATACTATTCAAATAAACAAGTTGCAGAAATTAATATTTGCTGGAGAATTCAGAAATCCAGTCTGTGGAGAACAAGACAACAACAAAGCTACGGATCAAGTGGCTTCTCTTAATTGCAAGTAGCAGGATACCCTACTCAAAAATCAGTACTTGAGGACATCTATCTGTCTCTTGGAGCTTGTGATGATCAGCTAATGCACTCCTCGTTAACTGTCATCGCCTTTTTTTTGCGATTAAACTGCGATCACCTCATGGTTGTTGCGGCTGGCTAAAATCACGACGACGATTACGATGCAAGCAAGAGTTTAATAGTACTAACAACTGTCTCACTTGTCTAGACTGGGCGACCTTTTTTATGAAATTCCCGAGCGAGTCATACGTATCGCCAGCTGGGTCTGAAACCCCAATTGGTTGAACTGTAGCCCAGTGAAAGAGACCCAGAGGAAGTGTCTGTCCACAGACAAAAGTAGCTGGACAAGGAATTCGTTGGATTTTTCAAAGTCAAAGTTATTGCTGGTCTTAGAGGCTATAAGGAATAATAATAGAGAGAGAGAGAAGCATACATGTACCGAAAGGTAGTTGCATGGCTAACTTCTTTAGCCTGTCTTGGTTAAACCTCAAGGTGACAAATGGCACTAGTACATGCATAGCACCAAGGATATGATGGTAATTTGAAGTTTTCAAAAAAAAGACAAGGTACTTTTGAGAAAGTGAATGCATGACATAAGCTCCGCCAATTCATAAGTTACTCTTTTTGTTAAAAAAGAGTAAAATTCACAAAACTACACATACTATGACAAAATTACCGCAAAACTACAAATTTAAGACTCCACTTCACAAAACAACATATTTTGTATCTAATGTATCCTAAAATTGCACATTTTAGATATGTTGCTCATCAGGAACCTGACAAGGTGGGTCCCATTTGAACTATATGAAGAACAACTCTTAAATCTATATAATTTTATGATAGATTGAATACAAAAATGTGTAATTTTGTGAATACTTAAATATCAAAGCTTATGTGCCCACGTAGGCATAATAAGAGCAACATATGCATCCATTTGTAGCAACAACTACATGGTGTACAATTCTAATAATCACTACACAAAATAGGATAAGATTCTGCGTTTTAAATTCATTTCAAAATACATCGATATGTCGGTTCAAATAACCGACGAACTTACAGTTTGCCACCTCATCGACAAACCTGCGTGGCACTAGCCCCGTCGTATGTTCATTGGTTGGGCCACGACATGGATGAACTTATCTCTCGTAAGTTCGTCAGCGACGTGGCGCAACGGACGAATTAATTGCTGAGAGTGACGCCTTGTGTGTATTATTTCAACTTTCACAAACCTCATTTTCAGCACGCGTTGTGTATTGTACCGTAAGTTGCACTCTCCGCAGATTCAGCGCGTCCATGACGCAGTTGTTTGATTTTTGTTTTCAAAGAATTTTTTTGGGTTTTTGTACGTGGATAGTGGACGGCCACTTCGATTGAGAGATATAAAATAATAATAATAATAATAATAAACCGTGCGCTACATTGGAGATGATGGCGCAGCTTTTGGCTCATTCTGCTTGTTGGCTGCGTCCAAGCCAACAAAAAGGCGATGTGGAAGCTGAGATCCCACCGTTGAGAATTCTTTGACACTCAAAAAAGGAATTAGCCGTCGTTGGCCTCTTGTAATCTTCGTTCCACTCACAGGTTACGGCGTCAATCAAACGTCACGTGCCCGTGCGTGTGCATGCCCTTTTTTCTCTTGTCCCATTATTAATAGGCCAAAATCCAGTTCATTCATTTACACAAAGAAATAAAACTGTGGCTGAGTTGTGGATGGTTGTAATCTGAAATATACCTTTAAAATGTGTGTTGATTCTAGGTTGTTTAAGGTGTGGGAGGAAGTTTTGGGTATTGCCTCAACCATTAATCTGTCCCCGGAGGAAGATGAGCCAATCTGCCAGTTTCATTCCTCAGATGTATATTCAGCTCATTCCTTATATAAGGTGGTCAACCTCAGGGGGTGTTGTCTCTGTGTTTGTTCCAGCTGTGTGGAAGCTTATTATTCCATATAGAGTGCAGTTCTTCCTGCGGCTTTTGCCCAAGGATAAGATCTTGGCTAGAAATAATTTAAGCAAAAGGCAAAATATGGCTGATTCTTCTTGTTTGTTTGTGGAGGGGAGGAATCAGTGGTTAATTTGTTTTTTGAGTGTGTGGTGGCAAAAAAAAAAGCATGGGTGTAGTGTCTTAAGTGCTGGGGGTTAATATTGGTGTCAATTATGAATCAGTAGCGAGCTTATGGGCTTTGTAATAAAAAATTTGGAGTTTATAATATAGTTACATCAACTGTTTTTTTAGAGCTTGTGAAAACTTAGAAATTGTCTGTGTTTCTAGGGTGTTGCCTGGACAGATATGAGAG
>VSTD030004529.1:0-10238 GCA_008808055.3 Sporobolus alterniflorus
GTTGGTTATGGCCGGCTTTGTGGCATTTAGAGCAATGAATCTCATGCCTATCCTCCATAGATTTACTATTCACCTTTCATCTTTTTTAGCGTCCTGGTTTCACTCAATCCATTTCCATGGTGTACTGAGCGCGCCTTCTAGGACCCCTCTTCTTCCACATCATGGCTTTGTCAACCACGTATGTAGGACCATCGTAGGGCTCCCATTGCTCTTCATCCAAAAATGGGACAAAACAAGGAGACCAAGTGCGAACTAGCACCTCCAAAGTGTTATAGGTAGCCATAAAGGGGGACACATAAAAATTCTGACAAGGAACATGAATCAACTATGGCACACCACAGGAGCAAGTGTTCTCTGATAGATCCACCATGAACTGCTTAGGCCCGCGGTATTCACCAACGGATGTCGTTCCTCTGCCTTCAAGGACCTCATACTTCTGGGCTTGAATGTCAAAGCAAGTAGCGTGGATACCTTGCGCGCGGGCCTCATATCTTTTGGTATCTAGATAAATGTTCGGGGTGACCACCTAGTCAGAGTGGTGTGTCTGGACCATCTGTGCATCAACTAGCCATTTCATGAACCATTCATTACACTTGTAGAACGTGAAAGATGCTATCGCTGTGACAGGCAATGACTGAACTTGCCGCACCACAAATTTCAAAATTTGGAATGTTACTAAAATTCACTAAATTTTAAAACTTTTTATCAATAGAATAAAATTTTTCTTTTAGATTATAGAAGAGGATTCAAAATTTATTTAGGCAAAAATTTATTTTCTAAATTATTAAATTAATCTAGGAGTTATATAATTGTTTGTTAAATTTCATGCTGCTCGCATTTTATTTTGAATTGATTAAGTGTTTTAGTTTAAGGTTCGAGTAGTATTCATTCAAATTTGAGTTGGGTGTGAATATGATTCAAACTAGGAAATAGATTAAACTTTAGAATTTTCCTAAACCTCTCTTGGGCCGATTCTCTAGCTGGCCCACTCCCCCCTTCTTTTTCTTCCTGCCTGGCCCACTTCCTTTCCAGCGCACAGCAAATTCCCGATCCAATCAGGCCCAATAGCCGAAGCCCAATGAGGCCAGCTCCATAACCCAGTGTAACCCTGCTTCACCAGCATAACCCGGCTAAGTGCCACCTCAACCCAGCTGCCACGCCGCTTCTCCACACCAACTTCACCGTGCTTGACCCCACCTCTGTTTCACATGCCATGGCCGCCCCTGACTCCACCCCAGTGCCAGTTTCCTCCCCTCACACGGCAACAGCAAATCAAAGAATAAAGTTTATCCCCAATCATAACCGATCTGGAGTTCTTTCCCCCTTTTTGTGAATCCAACCAAAAACCTGATTCAAGCTTTGAGTTGTAGATAGAATCAGCCAAGGGACTTGCACAACATGTCAGGTTTCATCCTTATATAAATCCCTTTGGCGACCCCCCTTGGAACTTCAATATTGCGTCGTTGTCTTCCTCACGAGTCACCACCATCACCAAGCTTCCACGAAGCTGCCCGCGCCCCTCCACCTAGTCGAGGAGGACCGCCCAAGCTCCTTGGTGTCGCCCCACCCCAAGATTTGGCCAGAGAAGTGTCGGAGCACCCCCCTCGATGGTGCTATTCTCAAGGTGAGACGCCACCATGTTGCGCCTCTTCTCCGCCACCCACTGCCAATCGAGGTTCGCTAAAACGAGATCCCATCATCTGCACGGTTCCGTAGGAGAGAGCTCTGGCAAGTTTAGCCCCTGGAGCGTAGCCCCAGCCTGGCTCTAGTGTGACCACGCTGAGTGCCGTCGGATGCTCTGTTCGCACCGCTGGTCTATTCCTCAACTAGCGTACCGTTTCGGCCAGAATAGATTATGGCCATCGATCCAATAACCAGCGCTTAAGATTAGAAGCAGAAAAAATGGTTCGGCGTTTTAAATCCTAGCCACCAATGGTGATTTCAACGGCCATCGTTTAATGTGGTCCATGGACCCGTGAGTCGGTGTTGTGCACCCAGTCAATCGGTCCCATGAAATTTTCAATAGAAAAATAATTCCATAAATTCTAGAAATTCCCAGACCGTCGTATTTTTTTGTAAAAACACACTTGAACTTTTTCAAATTATATTTTAGTCCCTATAATTTTACATTTAAGTCCCTAATTAACTTTTTATGATTATGATTAGGTCCCTGCTTTAATTAATCTTATTTATTTTAATTACCTTTTCAATCTATTAACTTTAAATATTCATAACTTTTTAACCGTGGCTCCAATTTAGTTGATTCTTGTGCTAACGCGTTCGTAGCGATGAGTAGAATATTTTGGTACTGTTTATTTAGTAATTAGGTACTGTTTGGTATACTATTTTATTTATTATTTATATTGCTTGTTTCCGATCGTTATTTTTTAGACGTTGCGAACTTTGGTAACCTTCAAGATCTTAAAGAAGAAGACTTTGAACAGTAGCTAGAGGGGAATCAAGGCAAGTGTTCCTTGACCATGTTGATCCTATATTCTTTCTCTCTCTACTTTAGATAGTTGCATGTATTTAAATTGAATCATGTGTCAGTTTATCCTTCCTTATTAGTCCTTGATGACCTAGTTATGGGATGAGTCTCTGGGTAGGCCATGCTTAGCATTGTGTTGGGAATTGGCTTCGTCCTTGGTCTAATTTTAATTAATTGAACTATTGGACATGAGGTAAGATGGATAATCTTTTTGTAGCAACATGGTGGTAGGATTTGGTTGACCAGTTTGGAAACTGTGTCTGACGTAACCGACAGTTTGAGGCTATTTCTACGGGTCATTGATAGTCCTCTAGTTTGATGTGTCACTCAAATCATATTAAGGACTGGTTCTTGGAGAGATCACCCAGGATGAACATATGCCACCAAGAGCCAAGTATGGGCGTGGCTTGACCTAGTAAGTGGTAGAGATCAGTTTTGTACGTGCCAAACGGTGGTGAGAGGAAGGCTGGTATATGTCAAAATCATGGGGAGCGAGATGGGTGGTGAATGAGGGGATATACTCTTTGGATCCACAAGGCACAACAGGGGGTCTCTAGTGTTCAATGGCTAATTGCTCTAGTTGTGAAACCTCAGTGGGTATGTATAAGTTGAAGGAAGCCACGGAAGAGTTTTGTAGTGATCTCCTAGCCTCACACCAAAGGAAGTGTGATTGTGCTTTAGCGGGCATGGAAATATGGAGGTTTTCTAGCCGCCGAAAGGTGATGGAATC
This sequence comes from Sporobolus alterniflorus, assembly GCA_008808055.3. Classification (NCBI taxonomy): domain Eukaryota; kingdom Viridiplantae; phylum Streptophyta; class Magnoliopsida; order Poales; family Poaceae; genus Sporobolus; species Sporobolus alterniflorus. The sequence goes on from VSTD030004529.1 coordinate 3,219, forward strand.
ACTACTCATGGGAAGAGTGTACAAAACTCTATATAGTGTAAACTATCATGATAGTCGTGCTCACGGTTACAAGTGATCTAGAGTCCTTGTAGGATTAGTGGGTTTTGGGATGGTTTGGATTGGTTATGTGTGGTTGGTAAATTGCAATGGGCAACTGTGATTTGGGTGGTGTAATCTATAGATGAAATGGTGAAGTAACTTATAGTCTTGGCAAGGTGGTTAACTTTGTCATAGAGTTGATATGACATAATAAATATGATGCTTAAGGTTAATGAGTCTAAGTGTAGTTGCTTTTCTGCATACAACCTTGTTATAGGTTTATCCTTGTCATTATACCTTGCATATCATATTTTTCCCACCACATGCTGAGTACCAACCATAAGTGTATTCAACCTTGCTAAAATTGCTGCTCAGAAGCTGAACAAAATTTTGGATTCTTTGATGAGGAGTTCTAGGTGAGTGATTACCCCCGATCGATTGCCTTAGGAGTTATGGAGTCTTCCAGTGCTATATTTTTGAGAGCATTCAATTTTAGTCTTTTGTAAGATATTATTCGTGTAATAAATATATTATATTGAGACATTGGTTATCCTGTATCCATTTTCTGTACGGTATATGTGTAAACTTGATTCCTGGGCACACATACTATGAGCATTCGGTTTGACCTTAAAACCAGGTGTGATAAAAGTGTTCCTAGAAATTTGTAATTCAAAATCTAGAGGGATTTGGATGTTGGGCCAAAAAGGAAAGTTGTTCCATTTGAATTTTCCTATCACCATGCAAAGTTTTGGAATTTTTAGACTTAAGAAAGATGATGTTTTCTATTTTTCAAGTTGGATCATTCAAAGTCAATTGGAAAGTTTGAAATTTCAAACTCCTACGTATTGTGGACCAGTTGGCTCAGTCAGAAAATTTTGATTATTTTCTAGAGTTGTGTTGGGGATGCAGGTCGGAGGCCACGAAGATCCCCGTAGTAGAGCCCACCTTTGCTAGGGAACCTTAGCAAACCTCCACCTCGTGATGTCGCCAGGAAAAGATATTCGTATTTCTTTGTAGGAGGCGAACGATTGCATAGCAGAGCCTTGACCCGGGCGGAGGTGATGCTAGGGCAGATAGGGTGGAGAGTCTTCAGCACGGGGGAAGGCCACATCGATGGCCACCTCTGCACTGGTGGCCCCAAAATGGAGAGGGGCCGCGGCAAGGGTGATCGGCACACTGGAGGCCCTCGTATCTGGTGACGTGGCATAGCGGACATGGGTCGCGCCCTCATTCATAGGGCACAGAAATATTTGTAAATCACGATGGACTGTAATGACCCCATGACTATGTAGTGATAGGTTAGAGTAGGTGAACGGGGGCATTACAACATTGTAATAACCATGCGTAACTACCCCTATAAATAGGCTCTCAGGTGCGCATTGATGGGACACCTAGGGAGCAGTTGTTGGCATTTATTGCTCTCTCTTCTGATTTTTGTACCTTTGCATTTTGTTATCTACCCTCATGTTTGGGAATAAATAGCCTCCGGCTATTTATCCTAACATTTGGCACCCCCTGTGTTCCAAGCTCGAGAACAACCCCAATAATGCACCCAGACGAAGCTACACCACAAGAACCCACCAATCACCCACCACTCAACCAGCCATCAACCCAGATCCTCTCCACCATCGATGCAGGTCTAGAACACCCATCCTTCAGAAATATCCACGAGGTACAACTTCATCAGCCAACCCACGCTTCCACTAGCGTAGCAGGGCCAAGCCAAACCAACGACATTGCTACGTCAAACCACACCACTGGAGGGGCTCTGCGTCAATCAACCCCGCGAGCACCTTCGCCAATACACATGCTTCCAGGAGACACAGAGCTCAGTCAGGTCCAAATTGATGATTGGGACAAAGAAGCCGAGGAAAACGAAGCAGCAGTAGAGGAGGAAGAACTAGCAAGAGTCCAACAAGAAATTGAAAGGCTCCAGCAAGAACAAGAGTCTATCTTGAGAAGGTAGGCTGTAGTCCAACACGCCAAAGCTCACAGGTAGAACATGAACAGGGAGTGAGTGAGGCTCGCAGATATGCAATACACCCTCGATGTTCTCCATCAGCGAGAACAATGGCATGAAGCTCCATCACATAACAAATCCCTCAACCACCACCACCACCTCCACCACTGCCATCACCACCGCATAACCAAATCCCTCATCAACCCCCAACCCCCCACCACCACCACATAATCATTTCTTCGAACAACCACCACCCCCACTGCAAGTCGACACCATAGACCTCAAAAACATGCTAGCCAAACACCTACAACTCACCCCATGGCCCTTGCATTACAGAGTTGTACCACCACCAAAGTACCATGCTAATACCGACCTCCGCAAGTTTCTCATGTGCTATGAAGCTGCCATAGCCTCAGTTGGAGGTGATGAAGCCACTCTTGCGAAATCCCTCATCATCTCCCTAGAGGATGAAGCCGCGAATTGGTATTCCAGATTTCTGCCATGATGTATCTATTCTTGGCAACACCTAAAAGACAAGATTCTCCTCAACTTTCAGGGGTTCCAAGCGGAGCTCGATACTAAAGAAGATTTTCTGTCTTGCGCTCGTAGAGAGAAAGAACCACTGCTATATTTTTACTAGGGGTTCCTGCAACTCAAAGCCCAGACACCAGAGGTGTCAGATGAGCAAGTCATCGCGTAAGCCATCAAAGCCTTAAGAGCAGGGCCTTTGCACAGTCATCTGGTTAGAGAGTGACCCAAAATAATGTCGGAGCTCTATGACTAGTTTACAAAATTTAGAAAAATCTAAGGTTCAGCATTTCCGCAAGCTCGAGCCTGCAGAGGAAAGTGGCAAAACCAGACGAAGCCCCAAGAGTTCGCTACGATGACAATCAACACTGTTACCCAAAGCTAGTACACAGCATCGGTTTTGATGGCTGTGGACCATCAGAGAACTGGAATAAATTTTTTGGAGGACCACCGCAGTAGACAGATTCTAGAGCTTTTGACCAAAGATCCCTCCTAAAACAACCAGTGAGGCAGAGCTTCGAACGATGGTTGAGGCCCATACACACCAAGACCTCTATACTGCATGTACCATGGCAATGAAACCAACCATCGCACTAAACATTGCCCCATTTACATTGACACTAAAAAGAAAATGGATCAAGAGCTGGCTCAGCCTTCGCAGCAACTAGCGCCCAGGGAAGTCAACCACACAATGCAGTGGACTCCACACCACCAGCAATACTCCCCATCTTACCCTCACTATTTCCACCACAGACACACCATAATAACCGCGCCCAATCTCTGGCCTATTACCAGTCATATCATTGCACCACCACTAACCATCCTCAACCTTCACCAGTTCCACAAATAACTTATCCTCCTGCAATGCCACAAATCACATACCCTACCCAAAGCAATAGCAACACTACCAACCAAGTCAAAACCGAGCCAAATCCACCACTACCTCCACTTCTACAACAAGCTCAAGAACCTCCACAACAACCCGAGGGTTTTCCCACTCATGGAATCATATTCACAATCACCGGAGGTTCAAACACAGACTTTGAATCCAAAAGACAGCATAGAGATTATTATCGCCAAGTCAACCATGTCGCCGTTGAATGTCCCATCACCCAAACTAAATGGTCCCATATGCCAATTACCTGTTCCTCCCAGGACATCAATCTAAACTCATTCCCACATACCGACGCCATGGTCACAACAGTCCACATCGATAGATGGGACATAACCAAAATCCTCATTGACAATGATAGCCGAACCAAAATTCTCTTCCTAGCAACCTTTGACAAAATGGGGTTTGACTGAAAGCAACTCAGAGAACCGTCGAAGCCCCTCTATGGCTTCAACGGGAAAAGAATCAAACCGGTCGGGACTATCACACTCCCAGTGTCCTTTGGCACTCCCAAAAACCCTCGCACCGAATACATCACCTTCGATGCTGTCGACATGCCATATCCATATAACGCTATCTTTGGAATTGGCCTCCGGAATACTTTCAAAGCTGCCTTGCATTCAACATATCTTTGTCTTAAAGTACCAGCAACCTTCAGAGTTATATCCATTTTCGGCAGCCAGCAGGAAGCCAAAAACATTGAGAAATGCTTCACCCCAGGCCACAAAATGTACACTTTCTGTGAGAGCAATCAGAGCAGTATGAAACCCAACCTCCAGTAGAATGCAAGAAGGTCATAGAGGCCAAAGGCGAATTCCAAAAGGTACCATTGGACCCAAGAGTCCTGGACAAAATTTTATGCATCGGCACCGAAGCCAGCCAGCAAGAATAAGCGGAGATTCTTAGTTTCTTGGACAAAAACAATGATGTGTTTGCATGGTTAACCTCCAATCTTGTGGGAGTCAGCAGAGACGTCATAGGGCACCGACTACAAGTCAGTCCAAATGCATGACCCAAAAAAATAGAAGCTCCACAAAATGGCGAAAGAAAAAGTGGAAGTAGTGAAGGCTGAGGTACGAAGGCTACTTGACACAGGTTTCATTAGAGAAGTGACTTATGCTGAGTGGCTAGCCAATGTCGTAATGGTGAAGAAGAAAAATGGTATGTGGCAGATGTGTATAGACTTCACAGACCTCAACAAATGCTGTCCGAAGGATGACTTTCCACTCGCTAGAATAGACCAAATTATCGATTCTGCCATAGCTAGCGAGATGATGGCTTTATTGGATTGTTTCTCTGGGTATCACCAAATCTAGCTTCACACAGAAGACGAAGAAAATACCGGTTTTATCACTCCATTCAGAACATACTACTGCCTTAGACTGCTGGAGGGCCTCCGCAACACAGGTCCAACTTTCTGCAGAATGACAAAGGCAGCTTTGAAGGACCATGTCGGCAGAAATGTGCTCTCTTATGTCGATGACATAGTCGTAGCCAGCAAGACGAAGGAGAACTATATCCTTGACTTAGAAGAAACTTTTGTGAATATGCACGAGGCCAGACTTAAGTTAAATCCAGAAAATGTGTATTTAAAATCACAAGGAGAAAGATCCTCAGATATTTAGTATCAATGAAAGGCATCGAAACAAACCCCAACAAGATCGGGGCAATCACTCAAATGAAACCTCCGCAAAACAGAAAAGATGTGTAGAAGCTCACAGGTAGAATAGCTTCACTCAATCACTTCATATTGAAGCTAGCAGAATGCAGTCTACCTTTTTTGCCATACTTAGGGGCTCCACAAAAGTAGAATGGGGTGCAGAGCGACAGAAAGCCTTCGACGACTTAAAGAGATACCTTGAGCAACTGGCTACGCTGTCAAGCCTAGAGCAGGGGCAGCCTCTCATCCTGTATGTTTCAGCCACACACTCAGCCATTAGCGGAGCTCTAGTAATCTAGAAAGAAATCAATGGCAATAGCAAAACAGCGAAGCAGCAATTTCCAGCGTATTTTGTGTCGGAGGTCCTAACAGGATCCAAGAGATTTTATTCTAAAGTGGAGAAAATCTGTTATGCAGTCATCATGAGTGTGCGTAAGCTCTGGCATTACTTCAACGCGCACATAATCAGAGTCCCAACCGATCAGCCACTACACGATATTTTTAGAAATAGAGATAGCTCTAGAAGAATCAGCAAATGGGGAATGGAGCTATCAGAGCATGTAGTGGACTTTGAAAAACGCAGCGCCATAAAGTCTCAGATCTTAGCTGATTTCGTGGTAGAATGGATGGAGCATGGCTCTGCAATTGAGGGAGCAGTACCAGAATCACCATGGTTAGTCTTTTGTGACAAAGCTTGGGGGGCAGCAGGGGCTGGCACAGCCGCCATATTAACCTCACCTTCGGGGATCAAGTTACGATATGCAGCGAGGTTGCAGTTTAGCAATGAAGCTAACAAGTGCACCAACAATATCGCAGAATATGAGACAATCTTGTTGGGGCTCCATAAGTTATGGGCCATTGGTGTTCAGAGGTGCATCCTTCACATGGACTCCAAAGTAGTTGCTGGACAAATAGAAAAGGAATGCATAGCCAGAGAACCCACCCTCGAGAAGTACCTATCTTTGGTCAGAAGAATGGATTTTTTTTCAGAGGTTTCACTGTAGAGTACATGAACAGAAACAAGAACATCGAAGCTGATGAACTCGCAAAAGCCGCAACCTGCAACACCCCTCTACCAGCAGATGTATTCCTGTAGACCATATCAGACGCATCGATAAAAACGATCGAGCCAGAGCCTAGAGTGATCAACATAATACATGGCAAAGATTGGGGAGCTCCGATAATGCCATACCCTCGCCATTATTACGAGCCTGATAGCATAATTGAACAAACAAAAATGCAACAAAGAGCTCTGTCGTATCAGATAGTCAATAACAATTTGTTCAAAATCTTTGTTTCTGGCCCCCTCCTTCGCTGTGTCAGTAAAGCCGAAGGTCAGCAAATATTGTCGAAGGTCCATGCAGGAGTGTGCGGAGGTCACATTGGAGCCAAAGCATTAGCCGCCAAAACCTTGCGGCAAAGTTTTTATTGGCCGACAATGATTGATGATGCAACGAAGCTAGTATCCACATGTGAAGTGTGTCAAAGATTTTCTCGCACGACGAAGGCCCCATCATAGCTAGTACAATTAATCATCCTGTCGTGGACCTTACAGAGATGGGGCATCGACATTGTCGGAATGTTGACCCTAGCGCAAGACAATTACACTTTTGTAGCAGTAGTAGTTGAGTACTTCACAAAATGGATAGAAGCGAAGTCACTCACCAAAGTGAGCTCCGCATCAATCAAAAAATTCTTCTGGCAAAACATCATTTGCTATTATGGCGTACCCAAACACATAACAGTCGATAACGCAAAGTATTTTAACAATGCGATGTTCAAAGAGTTTTGCCACCAAATCGGGATGAAGGTCACCTTCGCATCAGTGTACCACCCACAATCAAATGGAGCAGTTGAGAAGGCTAACTCCCTAGTTTTTGAACCAATAAAGAAGATATTGGAAGGCAAAAAGAAAGGAAAATGGCTGGAGGTCATGCCAAC
>VSTD030004530.1:0-10238 GCA_008808055.3 Sporobolus alterniflorus
CAACTTTTTGAGATTTTAAAAAATATCGAGTTTCAACTCAAAAACCAATGGGGTTAGCCTTCGATTTGACCGAAAACATCTGTTCACGACGAAAATACGTCAGAAATTTATATTTCATCCCCGTGAGACACGTATTATGTCTTGGTTAGACGTTTTAGTGTTGTTTATAACATTTAAGAGGTTTTAAAAAAATATCAAGTTTCAACTCAAAACCAAATGAGTTAGTAAGCCTAGTGAGGAACAATTTCTTGGTTCTCTTCAGCGCTCAACTGTGCTGTTGCTAGGGAATGATGCATGGTTCAGCTGCAATGATGCGGAACTAGTCTGCAAGTTAGCAGTACTTCATCTGTTTCTTTTTACTTATCACTGGCTAGTTCATATTTAAATTAGTCAGTGACAAGTAAAAAGAAACAGATGTAGTATATAAAATGTACTATGAATTCGATGAAGCAAAAGCCGGAACCAGTTTTATTTTCATTATCTAAAAAACAGTTTTATTTCCATTATCTAAAAAAATATGCTTGCTTTGTTGTTGTGAAACCCCATTGAAATACCATGATACGAGAGGGGAGAAATACGGAGGCCAGTGGTATTTCTTTCTTGAAAATTGTACAGTGGAAGCTATAGCTACTGACAGAAATACATTAGAGTCTCTTTGCAGATAATCTATCTCTACTACTACAAGTAAGAAAAGGGCCGTAACATTTGAGAAGGCCGACGTTATTGGCCCAAACCAAACCTCCTGTTCCTCGCTAGAGCTCCAACACGACAACTGGAATTTTGTATCGAGAGAATCAGATCACAAAAATGCATGGGGGAAATTACAAGTAAGACGGGATCGGAGCTACTTACAGTCAGAGTCCGTGGTGACCCAGTGAGCCATCCTCGTCTCATCGTCAGAGCCCGAGCTGATTCGGACAATGCTCGTCGCCGCGGGCGAGAAGCTGCTCTGCTGCTTGCTGGAGATGGACGATACCGAGGAGCTCGTGCGGCTGTCGCCCTGAAGAGTAACGACTCCCCTGTTCTGGATTCGCCCCACCACCCTCTGATGACGATAGAGATAGATCAACAACGAACGAAACAGCAGCCTGAATGAGCTCTAAGAAGAAATGCATGCATGGACTTGTACGTGTGTACCTTCCATTTCTTGGCGGTGGCGACCGTCGAGCGGCGTAGCTTGGTGCGTGCTGACTGCGCGGCGGCGGCTCGCCGGAGGAGCTCCCGCATCCCGGACACGACGGCCTTTCTGCGCTCAGCACCGTCGCTGGCCATCACCATAATCTCCGGTGATGACTGTGTGGCCTCCTCGTCAATGACGGGAAGCGACCAAGAAACTCTGCTGGACTCATCAGCTCCACGCGGCCCCATACCGATTCTTGTTTGATTTGAACGAGAAGCTGCTCCGATCCGAGCCTGGTTCTTCTATTAGAATGAAGAAAAAAGTCTGCTGCTATTAGTATAAGCTACTAGAGCTTCTTCATATATATATATATATATATATATATTTAGAGTCGCTTCTTCATATATATATATTAGTAGTGAGTAGTGACTCGATGGAGGGGTTAGGAACAGATCGAAGAGCAGCTGGAGTGGGAGAGGATGTCTGCAGTTTCCTGGCTGGATCCACTGATTGCAGTTTTTGTCGTTCGTTGCCATCACACGTACTTGGATCGAGCTATACATGATCAATCTACTAGCTAGTGTAGTGGGTAGGATGACGACTCACATTAAAACCAATACTGTATAATCGAAGATGCTCTGCTCTGTCAACAAGGGATCGATCCCATTAAACACTTTGGTTGTTGGGTGTAACGATCGAGCGATTCGATTAGCATCGCCCTACTGCATGCTTAATTAGTTGGCCATGTGATGAGTGAAGCAAACAATACGTACAGGTACAAGCAGATCCATATGGGCCAACAAGATTAGCGGGCCGAGCCAGACATCTCAAACCGACGAGGGAGGGGGGTTGAAGAGCAGGCAGCATCAAACAAATATCATCGGTCCATCAGGATCTCGTCTTCGGTTGGGCTCAGATCAGGGCCATCGCACACACGATAGACGTGTGAGTGAGACTAGTCGCCTGTGTTCGGAAGTTTCCAAGCAAAGACGTCGGTTCATTAACAATTAGTTACCCAGCTGTTTCAGACATTTTGTCCAGTACTGAACCAATGACGATGCAGGATACACCGCACAAAAGTCAAAAGTAATGGACAGTCAACGTCGACGATGTTATTAAGAAAATATATATATCCGGACTGAAGCATCATCGAATCGAGACAAAGCAAAGCAAGATCGATCTGTCATCTTCCTCCTCGCTTGTTTGACTATCTTTAACGATAGCTTATCGTGGATGCATAGCCCATCAGCTAGGTAGCTTATCTTTTTATTAGTCACGAGAGAGCAGTCTGGACTTTGCTGGAGTAGAGAGATCGATCGAGATTAATACACCGATCAAGTTTCGAGCACCGTACTTGCTCACGCTTCCTACGAGCGAGGTGCATTGCAATGGCCGTCATCCTCTGTTTTTAAATTGTTGTCGATGTTGATTTTTTAAATTATGTTTGAGTATTTGTATTATTTAAAATATCTATTTAAATATATAAAATTATAAGTTGTGTTTGATTTTTTTATTAATAAACAAATTATAGTAAAATGATAAAATACATGGCAATTTTTTAATAAGATAAATAATTAAATATAGTTAAAAGCTAGCTAGAGAGGGGCGGATTCTGTACGTGCTCAGCCACATGGGGATGAGCGTCCAAACAACATATAGTACGGAGTACGTACGACTAGTTTCTCAACTCACTGCTCGCTGAACAAAGTCGTCGTGCTTGTTGCCTGCTCCAGCAGACAACAAAGTGATTTTCTTCTTTTTTTTATGAAACAAGTGATTTTCTTTTTCGAGGAAGGGGACAGCAGGGAATAGTTTTTACAGGCCGGCCACTTGCTCCGATCCTGCTTTTGACATTACATCGAGTAGCCAATGCAATGCAGTTCTCTCTAGCTTGGTGTTTAGTTTGACCTTTACGCATCACGATGTATCGATCCCGGCCTGACAAGTATTATCAAGCCAAGTACTCCTGCCTGGAGTTGTGTGTGTGTGTGTGCGTGTGTTAGATTTCCAGTCTGCATCAATATGACGAATTGAAGGTTTTAATTTGAATCGAGCTGAGCTGAGCACAAGCGTGTGCTTGTTGGGGTCTTCTAGCACCGTACCGGCCGGCCGTACTACCTCGCATGCTCGCTGGAGTGCAACTGCTGGACGCCATGCATATATGGCCTAGCTCATCGATCATCGTCATGGATCTTTTGGGTATCCGCAGGGATAGGGTCCCCTTATCTACCGCAATCCAATTTCGACCATAGATAAGAGCATGTGTTCAGAAGTTTGCAAGCTAATCTACGATGTCTACCTGTTATTAGCCATTGTAGATTACTTAATCTACGAGTGCGATCTTTTTAAAAATTGGTGTAGTTTTTTTCCCTGTAGCACGCCATATACTTAGCAATCTGTTTCCAGTCAATCCATCCATTGTCCTGATCTGTTCTTTGTAAGCATGCATCCTTCCGTACCCTATATGCTGACGTGTTACCGTACGACACTTGCGCTTTGTGCAACACGTTGAGACATATGACTAGACACAGCACTGTGTGGGTGTCTCTACAAGTCTTGCTTTGCAGACAGTTGACTTCAATGCAAGCTTCGTTTCAGGACGCTATTATATTGGCCACTTGATCTTCTGGTGCTTTCGTCTGCTTAATTTCCAATTCATCTGCTGCAACGCACACGGAGAGAGAGAGATGGTTGTTGACGCCGAATCGTTTGACAATTGCAGTGTTAGGATGCAGTATATACAAATAATCTAGCCCCAATTAAGGATGCTTCCAAGATGCTCTATCTGACACACACGTAATATGAGAGATTAAGAGAAAACGCTGCCTAGGAAAAAGAGAGATTAATTAAAGCCGATGAAAGAAACGCTGCATGCTTAGCTGGGCCACGTGATGCAGCCGTGGAAAACACAATGCAGATGGTGCACGCAATACAATTAGTATTTCACAGCTAACAGCGGCTCTTAAATTAGAGAAGAAACGGAGACCTTTTTCCCACAAGAAAAAGGACAGAAGAAAAATGGAGAGGCATCATTCGTATGTACTCCAAATTAAAGTTTATGATCCCTCACTGATGGTTGGTATCATCTCTTGATCCAAGAGGCTTAATTGGCAGATCGATATCTAATTATTGAGCCCATCGATCTCCCTGCTCGTTGTATACTGTATATATATAAAAAACATCAATCTCTTTTATTCAGAGCAACTGTTCCGGTTTAATTATGGTTAAGCAGTTCATCGTGGGTCCTTGTACGGCTTTGCGTACGTCTGCACAAAGGCAAAGACAGATACTGAAGTCAAAGACAGATACTGAAAACATGCAATAAAATTTTCTTTAAAACATGCAAATGCCGACGTTAGAGAACGCGTACTTGGGCTCCTTTTCCTGGTAAAACCAATATGGATATCCGAACTGAGGCATGCGGTAGCTCGCTATCTGTGTGATGCATACGGACACGGACCAGACGTTGAGTGTTTGACTATCTTAACGATGACATATATCGTGCATATAAGCCGGGTTCCAGTCCAGATAACTTATCTTTGGTCCAGGTTCGGTTCTCCATGTTAGGAATATCACTTATATTTATCTGATGGTCAGATGCTTAATATATATATATATGTACAGGAGGGAAAGAATATACAAAGAATTCCTAAAAAAATACAATAATAGAAAAACTAATACATATCTAATACCCTCCTCAAACTCATGATGAATCAACAACATTGAGTTTGGAGAGGTAAAACTGATGATGAGTGCGAGTCTGAGCCTTCGTGAAGAAATCTACCAATTAAAATTCTGAAGGCACATACTGAAAAGCAACAACAACATCCTGAACCTGTGATCGCATAAAACGAGCATCAACACCAACATACTTAGTAAGCTCATGCTTTACCGAATCACGAGCAATACTGATAACCCTTGTACTGTCAGACAAAAAAGGAGTCAGCATAGAAACAGAAACACCAAAATCCTCAAGCAGCCACCGTAGCTAAGCAACCTCCGCTGTCACAAAAGTCATAGCATGCAACTCAGCCTCTGCACTCGAACAAGAAACTGTTACCTGCTTCTTAGTCTTTTAAGCAATGAGGGAACCATCAAGAAAAATATAATAGGCAGAAAGAGAACGACGGTCAGAGAGATCACTAGCCCAAGTAGCATCACAATATGCCTGAAGCTATAAAGAACTAGAGCGTGAAAAGAATAAGCGACGAGAGATAGTCCCACAAAGATAACAGAGGACACGAAGAATGTGACTATAGTGGATCTGAGTGGGAGCAGAAACAAACTGACTTAGAATATGTACAGAGTATGAAATGTCAGGTCTAGTGACACCAAGATAAATAAGACTCCATACAATATGACGATAACGAGTAGGATCCTCAAGAGGTTCACCATCAGTGGCCACAAGGTGAACATTGAGCTCCATGTGAGTCCCAGCAGTCCGGTGATCAGTAAGAGAAGTACAATCAAGAAGATCCTAAATATACTTCTCTTGAGACAAAAAGAACCCTCAGACGTGGAGGAGATCTCAATCCCAAGAAAGTACCGCAGATGACCAAAATCAGACACAATAAATTGATCACTAAGATTAACCTTGACAAAACCAATATACACAGGGTCATCACCAGAGATGATCATGTCATCCACGTAAAGAAGGAGAAGGGTCATACCATGAGATGACACATGGACAAAAAGAGTCGGATCATGAGCGCTGGCAGAAAAACCAGAAGTTGTGACCACAGAGGCAAAACACTGAAACCAAACCCGAGGAGCCTGCTTAAGGCCATAAAGGGAGCGATGAAGATGACAAATCATGCAATCAGGGACAGAATACCCAGGTGGTGGACACATGTAAACATCCTCACGCAGCTCACCATTAAGAAATGCATTCTTCACATCAAGCTGAGAGATGGACCAGCCTCGAACAAAAGCCACGGCAAGAAGAATGTGAATAGTGGTTATATGAGCAGCATGAGCAAAAGTCTCATCATAATCTCGATCATGCTCCTGCTGAAAACCACGAGCAACAAGACGAGCCTTATACTGCTCAAGAGAACCATCAGAGCAAGTCTTAACCTTATATACCCACTTACAAGTGATCAGACGAACACGTGGGAGACATGGCACAAGATCTCATGTGCCAGTCCACTCAAGGGCAGCAATCTCCTCAGCCATCACGTGCTGCCATTCCGGATGAAGAATAGCATCACGATAAGAAGCTGGCTCAGACAGAGCAGTAGCAGTGAAAGCTGATGGAGAGTAACAGTTAGGTGGTCGGCGTATGTGTTGACCACGTCCAAGAAGCTGCTTAGGAGAGGAACCAATCAGAGAGGAGGACGCAACAGGAGGAGAAGATGGCACCTCCAAAGAGAAAGATGACACATCAAAAGAGAGCTCAGCTGAGGAAGTAGAAACATCTGACAAGCGTGCTCCACGACGGCTATAGACCTGTGTCACTAGAGGCTTCACCGTGTAGTCTGAAACCACATGAGAAGACTTAGCAGAAGACACAGAGGTCAGTAAAGTCGAGCGAGAAAGGTGCAGAGAAGCAAGAGGAGCATCAGGGAAAAATAGGAAAGATAGAGGATCAACCAAAGATGCAGGATGAGCATCAGTGGTTGGATGCGGATAGAAAAGACGGGACTCATCAAAGACAACATCCTATGACGTCCGCATCCTACGAGCGACCGGATCCCCAAAATGATAACCCTTATGCTCTGCGTTATAGCCTAAGAAAACACACTCAACAGATTATGCATTCAGCTTAGTGCACTCATGAGGTGCAAGGAGCACATAGCACACACACAGCCAAAAAGACAAAGGTTGGAGTAATCGGGCATCTTGCCATAAAGACGCTCAAAAGGAATACCATCCTGAATGGCCAAAGAAGGTTAAATGTTAATCAAATAAGTAGTAGTAGAAATAGTCTCAGCCCAAAAGTGAGGTGGAACAGAGGAGGCAATCATAAGAGCACGAGCAATCTCAAGAAGATGATGATGCTTGCGCTCAGTAACTCCATTCTGAGCATGAGCACCCGGGTAAGAAAACTGAGCTAGAGTACCCTGCTCGACAAGCACCTGGCGAAGAACATCAGAGAGATACTCTCCTGCAGAATCTGCATGAAAGATACTAATATGAGTGTCAAAATGAGTACGAATCATAGCGGAGAAATTCTTATATATAGATAAATCCTCACTACGATGTTTCATAAAATAAATCCATGTGTGGTAAGAAAATCATATATAAAATAATGTAGTATTCATGATCACCCTTAGATACAAAAGGTGCTGGACCCTAAACATCTGAATGAACAAGATCAAAAGGACGCTGAGACATTGTTTCACTAGAGGCATATGGAAACTAAATTTGCTTTCCCAATCGACAACCCTAACAATGATCTAAAGACTCTCGACCCAAAACTGACTCTAAAAGACCTCGACGAAGCAAAGCAGATAGCCGGGGGCCAGAAAGATGTCCCAGATGATGATGTCACTGAGCAAATGATGATGTGGATAAAGTAGCACAGACGGAGCTGACAGAACTGGCGGACGTAGCGGAAGGAAGATGAAGCCAGTCAAGCTCCCACATACACTATAAATCACGATGATGGGGGCTAGTGCCAACCAAGTGACCAGTGCGATGATCCTGAATATAGCAAACATCAGGGTCAAGAATCACACGGCAGTCATGATCAGTGATCTACCCAGCAGACATGAGCTGCATGGTCAGATCAAGAACAAGAGAAACATCAGAGACATGAAAAGAGTCAGAAGAAATAGTGCCCTGTCCAGCTACAGAAAGAGGGGATCCATCAGTGGTATGAACAATGCAATGGTGAGAAGAAGGTCATAAAGAAGAAAGATGAGCAGAATGGACAGTCATATGAAAAGAAGCGCCAGAATCAAGATACCAAGAATAAGTACCTAGAGAAGGAGCGGTAGGTGGTCCCAAAGTGGAAGATTGAGAAGTAGAAGCAGAACCTATAAGTGCAGAGGACTGAGTCACAATACCAATAACTCCTGTTGACGTAGAAGCCACAAGGCGACGAAGCAGCATGAGAATCTCCTGTGTCTCTGAACCAGCAGAACTCCTCTCAGATCCTCCAGAACTAGTACCACTAGTACCTTGTGAAGAACGGCGAGCCTGAGCTTTCTTCTTCCTGTAGCAGAACACCTCCACATAGTCATCACGACCACAGTGAGCACAATGAAGACCACCACTCTCACCATGAGCAGTAGGAGGAACAACCGGAGGTGAGGCAAGTGGCACAGAAGTAGTAGGTCGAGCAGACGAAGAACTACTAGCCGAAGAGCAAGCAGACAAGACAGTAGCAGACTGTAGAAGACCAGCATCACGAAGATGAACCTCCTCATTACAAACCTCATTGAGAGCATCCATCAAGGAGACATAGGGGTGACGAGCAAACAACTGGGCACGAAGATGCTCAAACTCATCACGAAGCCGAGTCAGAAAGTCGTAGGTCCGACGAAGCTCAAGTGCAGTTGTCTGATCTATGCGGGACAGATAGGTGGCAGGGGACAACTGAGGGCCAAGAGTATCAAGCTAGCGCCAAACAATAGAAACCTGATCAAAGAAATCCTTAACTGTAAAGTCACCCTGGCGAAGAAGCTGCTCCTGACGAATAGCAGCAATATAGGTAGACTAGCCAGTAGACTCATACTTCTGACGAAGAAAAGACCACATCTGATGAGTCCGCTCGAAATCCATAATATCAGCAGCAAAGCGATCCTCCATACTGGCTGTCAGAACCGAGCCAGCACGAGCATCCTCATCAAGCCAAGTCTTGTACGCGTGAAACTGTGACTCGTAAGAGGCCAGATGATCCTCATAATCAGCAAGAAGTTGCTCCTTCTCAGCAGTGGTAGTCTTATCTGAGATCACAGGCTGAGCAGGAGCCGAAGGAGACAGTGGGCAGGGAAGCTCGTCTGTGAGAAAATCCCAAAGATGAAGTCCACACATGTGTAGATGCATGCGAGGAACCCAGTCACGATAGTTGATGCCGTTGAAGAGCACCGGACATTGTAACACCGGGACAGGGCCTGAAGAAGTCGAAGAAGAAACCATGACGACGGTGAGAGCGGAAGAGCAGCGGCGGCGGCAAGAACACTGATTCTTTTTAGAATCCTACTATGCTTGGTGGGGCAGGACGAGGCGACTAAGAAGAAATCACCAGAAACAGCCAATAATAGACCAGCTCGGGACAGCTCCGGGGGCAGCACCCGCCTCTCGGTGTAGATCAGCTCTGGGGCGTCGCATGTCACCGGCTCAGGGCAGCTCTGGAGCCGGCATATGTTCCGTGGGCTCGAGCACCCGCCTCCCGGCACATGACAGCTCCGGGGGCGCCGCGTGTCACCGGCTCGGGGCAGCTCCGAGGGCAGCACCCGCCTTCCGGCCCAGATCAGCTTTGGGGGCGCCGCGTGTCACTAGCTCAAGGCAGCTCTGAGGCCGCCATGTGTCACATGGGCTCCAGCACCCACCTCCCAGCGCAGGACAGCTCCGGGAGCACCGTGTGTCCCCGTAGCTCCAGACCGGAGGAAAAACGTCAGGCCGAGTAGCTCAGAAACAGAGCTCCGAATGATTTTTTAGCACCTGCCGTCCGACGCAGGGCAGCTCCGAGGGCTTCACGTGTCCCCGTGGCTCCGGGCCGAATGAAAACCGACGAGCCGATGCAGAAGACTTAACTGAGCCGGGCCGGTGTAAGGCAACACCGATCCGATCGAAGCGGAACAGAGCACAGGGGCAGCGGCCGACAACTACCGAATCGATCCTGATCTAATCTGCGACGGGCCGGCTGTAGCAGATCGGAATGCGGCAGCAGCGCGTCTCAGAGACAGCGACAGCGGCGGCCGAGTCACGCCTAGGCGTGGTGACAAAGAAGAGACGCCGATCGAAGCACGAGCGACCGGTGATGAAGATTGAAGACAAAATCGATCAGACCAAAGGTGATCAGAGGGTTAGCCATGCAGTGCACCGTGGAGAAAAAAACCCTAGATTTTAGCTCTATAATATATTATGAATAACACTTGTATTCATCTGAGGGACAGGGGCTCATATATATATATGTACAGGAGGGGAATAATATATAAAAACTCCATGG
>VSTD030004531.1:0-10238 GCA_008808055.3 Sporobolus alterniflorus
ATGTCTGCTTCTCGATGATGGAGCCCGCCGCCCTTCGTTGGATTTCAACCGAAATGTCGCCGTTGTTCCCTTCCACGTTGAGGCCCACCCCGTGCGCCATTTTTTCAAATCGATAGGCGCCTCACCCCTTCCCCTACTCCTCCGAGCTGGAAGAACACATCCCGGCCATCGGTGACCACCATACGGCTCCCTACGCTGCCGAACAGCGACACGCCGACCCCTTGCCACCACCCCACCGTCGCCACGCCTCCACGGTGATCCCCCACCCTCAGTATCTTTGCCCGACGGATACCCCGAACCTAGCTGATGCTCACTCCACCGACCTTGCCCCGTTTCCTCCGCTGATGACCCTCCGGGGATAGCGCCACCGCACGCCTGGCCACGACGCGATGACCATTCCATGTCGCGCCCAGCCATTCGGGCTTGGCCGGCTCCCGTGGGCTGTTTGGCCTTTAGGCCTACATCAAGCTGTGAGCCACCAGCACAATGAGGCCGCGGCCTTGGGCCAGAATCCCGGCCCAGCGCCGGTTAAATTTTTTTCTTTTCTTTTTCCATAGATTATAATTAATCATAGAAAATCATTCAAAGTTCCAAAATTCAAACAAAATTGTAGCAACCTCTAATACAAACTAAATTTTGTTAGAATTCTTTGAAAGAGATCTCTGTAGTAGACCTTAAAACTCAATGAATTTGACAATAATATTCTGTATAAAATTTCATAAATCAGAACTTTCTACAAATTATTTACAACAATCTATGCAAATTCAAATCTTGAATTTTTTTCATGCCAAATCCACTGGGAATCAGCAACTTGTATAAAATCACACATATTTCTTCTCTGTAGAGTTAATATATATTAATTAATCCTTGCTTTACACTTATTATTTCCCTAGAAAATATTTCTGCATAGTAAAATATCCATTCTTGGCATGACAGCACCTTTAGTTGTTATGAACCTGCAAATATTATTGAAACACTCAGATTTCACTTAAAGCTCGTGTTATTACTTTTTATGTGCATAACTTAATTAGTAATCAACATAAAACTAAAAGTAAAAATAATAAAATCTATTTATAGAGAACCCTTCATGTAAGTACTAAAGTTTTACCTGCTCCTTGCACTAGAACATGGCATGATTGCATCATCCTAATAACAGCTCATTTATATGCTAGACAACGTACACGCGGAGCCGGAATCGGAGATCCAAAAGGAGCAAGTCCAAGAGGTTGGTTGGTCCACAAGTGTAAGTTTTGAAGAATACTAACATTTCTTTTGAGCAAGGCAAGACCCGGTGCATCCCACCAATATTCCTTGACTTTTCTTTTAATCACTATTTTTAAGTTAAGATTGATTGTGCTTTAAGTTTATAGGAGTTGATTGATACCATAGTTGCATTATGATTACCTTTCGGGTTATCCTTGACTACCTTGCTAGCAAATGTAAGACATTAGCGAATGCTAGTCATAGTTATAGAGATCGGTAGAAGCCAAGTGGTCGGAAGGCCACGTGTCTAGCAATATGTGCAATACACTTTTGCTAGAAGTTTATGTTGAGGATGTTAACCTGAGACTGGATGGGGCCATTAGGGGAAAGCGGAGGACCTTCAATTGGGAAGTGCGAGAAGAGTGATGTGGAAAGCTGAGATCTCCAAGGTTGTTGCCCCCATCTGTGTTGGTTAAGGACCGATGGATTGGGTCCCATAAGCATGTATTGAATATACTGATCACATGGTGGAGATATGGGCCCAGTAAACCGATGTAGCTAGTCAATAATAGATGCTTAGCTTTACCCCCACTGCTTCAATGACTGAGAGGGGAGAGAAATTGGGTGGGAAACCGCGGATCGGTCAGCCGGCGTGCTGGGGATGTTGTCGAGAGCTCTCTTTCTCAGGAGCAATGGCTCTGTTCAACGCTGTTGATGACTACGCGAAAAGTTTCCATGTACGAGAACTACCAACGGGAAGCTTACATGTGGCATACGTGGACTGGCGCAGAAAGCGTACATGTCGTGTGCATCAAGTTTCCCCTACAAGATGTACATCAATTCTAATCATCACAACTTTTAGATATGAATAACCGCATGTCTTGTGGCAGTCAGAACGTAGATAATTCAAGGAAAATAATGGTGGTTTATTAGAATGGTTTGCTATAATACTTGTATTGTTATTATTGATTGGCTTAGTTCAGGATAGCAACTTTATAGTTTAATTAACTTAGACTAGAGCTAAAATATGAATGTGATGTACCACCCTTAAGCAAGGGTGGTTAGTCCTAACCAGGATTATTACGGGGTGCTATTACTGAAGTAATGACGTATAATACATCACATACAAGAATTAAACATATAAAATGCTCTGAAAGTTAAACTTTATTACAAATTCTATTTTGAATTCGGTTACAGAGTTTTGAGCGGAAGATAAAGAGTAAAACACATTTGCAAAACCAAAAACACTCAACAGTCAAGAATGACATCTTGCCCTAGAGATGTTGACCTCAAGAATGGCTCACGCCAGGAGGGAGAGAGAGAAAGCACACCTTGATCCAAAGCTAGGTTAGTATCCACACAACTTGTTACTTGTGGACCACCATACTCCATTGGACTTGCTCCGCTTGAATTTTCAATCTCGGCTCAGCGTGATCGGAAGAGGGGGGGGGTCAACGGTGGGGTCCAACAGCGGCCTCGGCAACGATGTTTCTAGCGGCGTTGATGAGCTCCGGTGGAGGGCGGCGGTGGCAACTAGCACCTGGAGCACCGGGGAGCCGAGAGGGAGTGAGATGTGGCGGAAGGACGGATGAAAAACCAGGGAAAGGTGGAGCTCACCGAAGGGCGGCAATGGCGATGATGTTGTGGCCAAATCTGGTGGGGTCAGCGGAGATCCACTGATCTAGCGCGGACCGGAGGTCGAGGAAGGAGGCGTTGTGGTCTGCGCAAGCCTCGACGGAAGAAAAATTGGCGTGGGGGGGGGGGGAAAAGGGGTACGGCATCGCTCGACGCCTTTTAAAGCGGCCGCGGTGTCGTGGAGCTATGGGGGGCAGAGAGGGTTCAGCTTGGGGGCGCCATGTGGAGGAGGGGAAGGGGGGGGGGGGACGGGGGTAGCGCGCTCTCGGTAGGGGGGCCGGCGACACCGTCCCAAGCGCGGTTGCGCCGAGCGGTGTGCATGCGTGGTGGGAGAAGGGAATTGAAGGTGAGGCTGATGCGTGGGCCCCAGCCACAGTGCCAGGTTTGAAATCCGTCAAACCGTGTAAAAAATGGTTCAAACAATTGAATTCAAAATTTTTAAAATCCATTCAAACTTTGATCGATCCAAAAGGACCTTCCCGTGCTTGAAAATTTTCAAATAAAATATGGATTTGAATGGTTTGAATAGAGGAACAACTTTATCCATATAAACTTCTTCAGATTTAAAGTGGATTTTGCACAAAAATTTAGAGAAGCCTCTAGGTTTGAAAATTCAATAGAATTTGCTAGAATTTCTTCTTGGAATCTTCAACTTTGGATGAAACTTGGAAAAGAGACTTATATTTGCACCTAGTGACTAACTCAACTCATGGAGAAGAGTTTGAAGTTCAATCTAGGAATTTCTTGACTCGGATTTGAAAGTTTAAATCGAAATTTAATCAAATTCCTTTTATTTCGATTGGAGTTCGATTATCCAAACCACTTGATGCATGGTCAAGCCTCTAATGAAAGTAATTAGGAGGTAATTAGTAGAATCATAACATGAAGTGTTACAACCCTCCCCCCTTAAAAAAAATCTCATCCCGAGATTTACGAAGGGAGGGGGAACACAAGAAACGATGAAGAATAACATGATGATAGATGCGAACTAAGGAGTACACTTGGTTGGGAGTGAACGATATGCATCACACTTAAGAAAGTCAAGTACGGCTTTGAAAAAAACAAGGGAGGCTTTCGATCATTAGTCTTAGAGAAGCACTAAACTTAGGGCCAGGATGCGACCTGTTGTAGCCATGAGACTCCAAGCGCAACAACCTTCTTTCCGGTTGCGTACCTCGAGTAATATGTCACCCATTCTGATGAATGTTGCACATGGGTCTTTTTGCAAATTTTGAGGAGGAAATGCACCTTCCATCTTGTAAATTTTGTCTTAAGAAGCGTCTGAATGAACCAGCACAATTCGAGACAAGGTTACAATTTGGATGAGCTCATCAACTAGTCAGAATCAACCCGTGGCTTAGCTTCGCACACAAGGAATTAGGGCATGGTCACAACCATGCGAATGACCATGTTCAAAAATGGAAAGACCTAAAGGTTCCTGAGAAGGTTGCGATGTGATATCCTAATCGCTAAGAATGATTGTGGTTAGTGGAGAAGTCTCAATGGTCTATAGTGATCAACAAACTTATAAAGATAGAAATGGGTATGGTCAAGGTACTCAAGTGATTGACAGGAAGGTTCAACACCTGGGGGCTAAAGGAGCATGAAAGTACTTATAAGACAACACAAGGGAAGTTCAATGTGACTTCGAGGATATACCCATTTCAATAGGACTAACATAAATGAGTGATAGCAATAGAGTTATCAAGGGCACAATCAGAGTGACATTAGTTATCTACACTCTTGCTCAAGGTTAAAATGCATGGGTCAGTCGATGTTTACGTGATGGTGCATTCATGACGTATATGGTATGGTGCAATGCAAAAATAAGATGATTTCAATGCTATCAAATTTTAGTGACTTGAGCAAGAATGTACTATACCGGAAAAACAATATCAGAAGGCCCGCTTAAGCGATAGATAGCCAAAACTTTGAACAAGAGGCATCAAGATAGGATTTAAGGAGGTGACTCCCACAATTCCATCGAGGAAGCAAATCTGCATGGTAGGGTTGAAAATCTTCATTAGGAGTTCCCAGGGAAAGGAAAAATCAGCCACAAGGTAGCTTTGATTGAAACATTGATCAAGAACTCCATCGTATAAGGAAATTTAAGGTTAGGGGTCGAGAATATGCACAAACGCATGGCTGTTGAAGAGAACAGAATTGACACCACCTTATGAAAGGAGTCATCACAGATACATGGTGAACATCATAATATGCTGCTGAAACACTAGAAGAAGTGGTCATTTTCAAATCCGCCAGCCAGATGTCAAAACAAAGATTTTTGACACTGACATCCAATTTGACTTCACCACACGTAGCAGTCAGGAAATGCAAATCTTATGCCGATGTAGTAAGAATCGGACCGAGAGTCGAATAGCAAAGTCATGGGGGACTTTCTCAGCTTTCTAACGGTTATTTGCAAGCCCTCATTCGATCAATGGTTCAAGAGTTAAGAGTTTTGGAAGTTGACCAAGCTGCTGAACTTGGATTCTGGACAGCAATGGAGTGAGTTGGGAAATTCGAAATCTTGACCACCATCAAAATGGAAACCCAGTAAACATTGAAAATCAAACTCGTAGGTACTTTCTCAAGTTTCCCACGCATCCTTACATGACTTATTTGGGTAAGCAGAACTAAAGTTATAACGACTTTGAAAGCAGGGTCTAAGCGCAGAATTCAGCAAAAACCTAGAAACCGATTAGGTTCCGGAGCAAGGGTAAGATTCTGTTCAAGAACTGAACTAAAGAAGAAATTAGGTCAGAAATGAAGTATAGCTCATGATCTTTTCAGATTGGTCTGGATTTCGAAGCAGCAACTTTCTCAGTTCAGTTTTACCCTTTTGGATAGAATCTGTCCAGAATGAGCAGTCATCACAAAACAAGCCGCTGACCTCAAACGATACAGATTTCGGAGAAACATGCTACACAAAAGTTGTAGATAACTTTGACACCGTTCCATCGAGTATTTACACCCTCACCCAACAAATGATCCAGGAGTTATGATCTCTGGAAGGACGAGGGTGCTGCTGAAATTTCTAGTTTTCAGGACAGATTAACGCGAATAGACATATTCGGCGTTGAGTCTTCATCCCAGCGGAAACCAAGGAAACTCAAAACACCAAAGTCATAGGGAACTTCCTGACCTTTTCAAGAAGGGGTATAGCTCTAGATTTTGATACTGGACGAAAGAGTTCAGGGCGGCGGATGCTTGGAAGGATTTGGATAGAAAATGACTTAAGCCATTTTCGGGTTCCTTTTGGTTAGGTTGTTTTCAGTTTTACTTCTTTATGCAATATGAAGATGTAATGCCATGACAACATGTCAGCCCTATCTATTCGTCACCAAAAGAAAAACTTTTGCCACATATAGGCGGCGTACGTATAGTCGGTGGCAGATCGCACTCAACCCCATGGTTATTTCTAGCGATACGGCTTACAAATATGTGGTTATTAGCGTACATGCAGAAAAGCACAATATAGATATATATAATCATACATCATCACTTATCCCCCAAGTGACACCTGTGCATTTAATGCTACACAGACAACGCTATATACGTTATGAGAACGTATTCACGTCTTGAGGAAGATACCACAAAAAATTCCTAGGTCCCCACACCCTAGGTGTGTGGTCGTGGCTAGTCACACGACAGACACGTAACCCCTACTGCATGATAGGGACTGTTCTCAAGCAAGCCTCATCGTGAGGTGATGGGTCTAAGATTCACATCACCCGACAGGAGGATACTTACCTTCTTACCTGAACGTAGGTGCGTCATTACAGAAAAGTAAATTGCATTAAGTAAATATAGAAAGTAAAACCCAGTTAGCTTGCCACCTGTTAAGATAATTATAGTCCTTATATGGGCATCTAAGCGTTTCCTCACCGTAGGTTTTTGAAAATAGATCGTACGCGATATATTACACCCATAATACTCTGATACCAACTGTGACATCCCACCTTTAAGCAAGGATGGTTGTCCTAACCAGGATCATTACGGGGTGCCATTACTGAAGTAATGACGTATAATATATCACATATAAGAATTAAACATATGAAATGCTCTGAAAGTTAAACTTTATTACAAATTGAGTTTGAAATTCAGTTACAGAGTTTTAGCGGAAGATAAAGAGTAAAACACATTTGTGGAATAAAAAACACTCGACAGTCAAGAACGACATCTTGCCCTAGAGATATTGACCTCAAGAATAGCTCTCGCCAGGAGGGGGAGAGAGAAAGCACACCTTGATCCAAAGCTAGCTTAGTATCCACGCAACTTGTCGCTTGTGGATCAGCATACTCCATTGGACTTGCTTCGCTTGAATTTCTGATCCCAGCTCCACGTGATCGGAAGAGGGGGGGGTCCACAACGGGGCGCAATGGCAGCCTCAACGGTAATGTTTCCAACGGCGTTGATGAGCTCCGGTGGAGGGTGGCGGTGGCAACCGACAGTTGTAGCACCGGGGATCCGAGAGGTAGTGAGATGTGATGGAAGGATGGACAAAAAACCAGGGAAAGGAGCAGCTCACCGAAGGGCGGCAATGGCGGTGGCGTTGTGGCCAAATCCGATGGGGTCGGTGGAGCTCCGGTGATCCAGCACGGACGGGAGGTCGAGGAAGGGGGCATTATGGTCTTTGCAAGCCTCGACAGTAAAAAATTGGCACAGGGTAGAAAGGAGGTGACGACGGCACTTGGTGCTTTTTAAAGCAGCTACGGTGGCGTGGAGCAGTGGGGGGTCCAGCTTGGGGGCACAACATGGAGGAGGGGAAGGGGGGGCAGATATGGCATGCTCTCAGCTGGGGGGCGACACTGGCCCGAGTGCGGTGGCACCGAGCAGCGTGCGTGCATGGTGGGAGCAAGGGATAGAAGATGAGGTCGACGCGTGGGCTCCGACCATAGTGCCAGGTTTGAAATCCATCAAACTGGGTCAAAAACAGTTCAAACAATTGAATTCAATTTTTTTAAATCCATTCAAATTTGACTCATTCAAAAAGGACCTTCCCATTCTTGAAAAAATTCAAATAAAATATAAATTTGAATGGTTTGAATAGAGGAACAACTTTCTCCATAGAAACTTCTTAGGCTTTGAAGTGGATTTTGAACGAAAATTCAGAGAAGCCTCTAGGTTTGAAAATTCAATAGAATTTCCTAGAATTTCTTCTTGGAATCTTCAACTTTGTATGAAACTTGGAAAAGAGACTTATATTTGCACCTAGTGACTAAATCAACTCATGGAGAAGAGTTTGAGGTTCAATCTAGGAATTTCTTGACTCGGATTTGAAACTTTAAATCAAAATTCAATCAATTTCCTTTTATTTCGATTAGAGTTTGATTATCCAAACCATTTGATGCATGGTCAAGCCTCTAATGAAAGTAATTAGGAGAACTGTAACATGGGGTGTTACAATGAAAGTAAGGACTTAGAGATAGAGCTCCCCCTAGAAGCCTTGCATGCTAGGAGTCGGTTATTTATAGCCATGTTGACGGGTAAGTATTGCTAAGTTTTAATTACTCAGGCTTTGCCTTTAATATTGTTTTGCAGGTGCTCTCTCTCTCCCTTCTGGAATGAGCTGTTCTGAGGACGACATCCCTAGGGCAATGTGTCGCTCCTGTTCATCGAGTGAATGTTTCCACAAATCTCTTTTGTTCTTAACCTTCCGGTTAAAACTCTATAAATCAATTCGAAACTGAAGTTGTGATAAAGTTAAATTTTTAGAGCATTTCATCTTTTTACTGCTTGTGTGCGATGTATTATTCGTTGTTAGTTTGGTAATGACACCGCATAATGATTCTGGTTATGACTCACCATCCTTACTTAAGGGCGGGATGTCATAATAATAATGCATGTTCAAAACTCAAACTCTCTCTTGGGCCAATTCTTCTCTTTGGGCCCACCTCCCCTTCCATTTCCTCTTCTTGTGTGGCCCACCTTGGCTCCCCTTCTCTCAGCCTGCTCCCTCACGTCATGGTCTACTCCTGACCCACCCTTGGCCTGGTCCATTTTGTGTGTAGCAGCCTGTTCTGCTGAAGGCAGCCCACAACCATGTGCTCCTTCCTCTCGATGCGTTCGATCAAAGCAATAGAAGGGAATTTTTCCCCAATGAAACCGAAACAGAATTGATCGCTATCCAAAATCGTCAGTGTGGATTTCGCTAGAGGATCACACACCACCCTCCTGTGCCCTTTTCCCCTATGAATAGGACTTGACCATCCCCAGATTTCATTATTTTTGAGCCAAAAACCTAAGTGCTCATGCCATCGTCACCGCAATTGTACACTGCCGCCCGAGCCCAACTGACCCTGTGTCGAGCTCCAGAGCATTGCGCCGCAACCATGTAACCAAGAAATGAGGCAAGCTGGCCACTGAAGCATGCTCCCGCCACCGCTGAGGTCATTGATGACCTGCTCCTCATCTCGCACCAGTTTTTGGTCGCCTCCGCCATCCCAGACCACCTCAGTCACCGCCATCTTCGACAACCTTCAATACCTTTAAGAACAAGACTTTGAGTAGGGGGAGGGGAGAGGCAAGTGTCCTTGACCATATAGAATTTTTGTTCTCTCTACCTTTACACACTTGCCTGCATTAAATTGATGTTCTAGCTTACTTTGCATTAGTTGTGGGATGTGAGTATAGGTACATGTTGCTTAGCCCCGCAGTCATAATAGAGTTGTGTCTTACACTTACATGAAACCTTTGGTGAACTTCAGCAATGTGTTCTTGCTAGTCGAGCAAGACATTGTGCTGGTTCAGCACAAGATGTTGGTTATTGTATGAGATGATTAGATGTCATGGTTTCAGCAAGGGATGGTTCAACATGCTACCCGGTGTATGGATTTGGGATTGTGGATGGTTTGGAAAGGTACCTCGTGTATGGACTGGGATGGTGGATGGATCGGAAAGGTGCCTGGAGTATGGTCCAATGTGTGGATAGTCTTGCTTGAGTCTGGTAAGGACCGGTTCTAGAGAGTAGACACCCTAGGACAACATATGCCGCCACGTGTCTGGTATGAAATAACTTGTTGATTAATTAGGAAGTCTCCCAGAAAATGTCTTATCGGATGTGCGGGACGGGTATGGCTATACCTATGAGACCGTATGGTGCAAGAGGGGCCCTACGATATGGATATACTTGGGGGAAACCCTAGAAATTGCATAAGGGGCCTAAGGATATTGCTATACACAACATGGGGAGATCTGTGTCAAAGCAAGATATGCAAACTAGAGTTGACCTTTGTAAAGGCATGTAGTGATTTTCTGCCCTCACACGAAAGGAAGTGTAATTGTGCTTGGCTGGTATGGCAACATGGAGGTTCCCTAGTCACCGAAAGGTGATGAAATCACTACACACGGATATAGGGCAATAACATCTAAAGAGTGTACAATTATCATGACAAACA
>VSTD030004532.1:0-10237 GCA_008808055.3 Sporobolus alterniflorus
TCACCGATCACTAAAGGCGCAGCAGCGGCGGGATTCCTCCACACCGCTTCGGCTAACCGGTTCTCACCGGATCCGGTACTGCTCGTGCTCCTTCGACTCGTCGCCTGCGGATCTGCTTCCACTTCACCGACGAGCACCGCTACGCCGGTTCCAACGATGTCGAGTTCGTCGGACAAGCCCTCCGGTGAGACACACTAACCCTAGATCCCTAAGACTACCAATCTCTTGTTCACGTTTTAGACCGACTAGACACTGCCCTAACCGATCGCTAAGCAGCACCCTAAGATCTATAACTAACAACCAGCAGCACAGAGCTGTAATACTGTGATACATTATTTTTTCAGCCTGTAACATGTTAGATACATCTATTCATCTTTCGTCCTTTTCCTAAATCTGTCCGTCTCTTCCCAAATGTACTGCTGTGAAATTTGACACCGGAACTCCGCTGCTGCCGTGTCGATTCCGGTGTAGGATTGATGAGATCTGAGGTTGGAGTAGCTGATCCTGGCGGTGGACTGGCGATTTCTGTGGTGGAGCAGTTTGTTCTCCACGTTGGTGTGCCTCCGTTTTTCTTTTTGGTTGCGTGATGACTGGGGCACTAGTGGGCTATTTGTGTAATTTTCTTTGTTTCAAAATATTTGTTATTGATTTTTTTACTATAAATTTTTGTTCATATTTATATGTGACAGGCTCTGTAATATTTGTTATTGAAACTCTAGGCAAAGTGCAAAGAAAGTTTGATGAGCGTAGGACAGTCCGTACGTATTAGAGTGTCACGATCGATCAGCGAACACAAGGTACAACTGACACATCGGTGCAAAGGTTCCTCTCACTTAGAACACGCAGAAGTGCAGACAGAAGTCGCGGGACGAGACCAAGAAAACACACACATCAGCCATGGCTATGCGTATACAGTAGCTGGAAGCGTTCCGTATGTGTACTGTATCGGTATTCTGCCGGTACTGCGCATCGCAAGCATGCTCACACCTCGGCCCTGGACGCCTTGACCTCGGCGCGGTCATTGCCGTCGCCGTGCTCACCGGCGATGCTGATAACGCGCGGCTCCCGCCTCCGTTGTCCAGCCTGGCGGAGACGCGGTCGACGTCGTCGGCGCCGGCGGGCATCCGGAACCGGCGCCAGAATCGCCCCGCCGCGCGATCGGCGCGGTGCCACCGCTCGCCGTCCTTCTCCTCGTCGGCGCGCCGCTCGCCGGAGACGCGCAGCACGCGGCCGCTCTCCTCCACCTCCACCCTCACGTCCTCGCGGCGCACGCCCGGCACGTCCACCGAGATCACGTGCGCCTCCGGCGTCTCCTTCCAGTCGCACCGCGCCAGCACCACCCCCGCTCCGGCCTCGCCGGCGCTACCCGGCCTTGGTGCGGAGGCCGCCACCGGCGACTGCTCCAGCACCCGGAAGGGGTCGTCGAGCAGGTCCCACGGCCCGTACGGCACCAGCGCTGTCGCAGGCGCCGCGAGACATGCCATTGTCACCACCGTGGCGAGAACGACGGCGGACGAAGCCACCGCCATTCCGGACACAGACGCCATTGCTAATGTTGCCTCCTTCCTTGGAACATGGATTGACGAAGAAATGCGTGCGCCTTCTCTGATGGCTCTGTTTCTGCTTCGTGCTCCTCCTTAATTCTGATCGGCAGGAGAACGAGAGATCACGAGCACATATTTATTGGAGGTAGGAGTGAGGAGATGAGCTTGATCGAGAGGGTTCTTTCGTTAGTTAAGTGAGGTTCTAGTCGTTTCTGGCGGATTGACGACGGAAGGGGACGTCGGTGGCGAAGAGCTCGCGTCGTCTTAGCTCCCGGACACTCTGAAGGATCCTTGGGCTGGGTAGGCCTGGCTATTGGGTATTGAGGCCCAGAATGCATTACCGTACATATTTCATTGTTGGGCTTACACATTGAGGCCCGTGCGGCCCACACACAAATTTATCCTTCAAACTTATTTGGAGGATTTGACGTGCCGTACGGCAAGGAATTCCCACGGTGATTTGCGTTTCAAGAAACACTGTTTTAATAAGCTTTTACACGTAGGTTTGTCAAACGGCATTGGAAGCCCTGTGGATACTAGAATGATTAGTCTAAAGTTCCTGACAAACCAGTTCATGAACCATATCAGCCGTAGGGCCTGAGGTTTTGTCATACTAGGTCGCTGTAAAATCTAAAATTTGCCTAATTTACTCCTAAAAAATCATTCTTGAGGGTGAACATTTATCTCAGTGTTTAGCAACTTTGACCATCTTCTATCCAGCTCAAGGAAGCATGAATGCAAGGGAAACTTGAGGTTTTATTTTTGAAAATGGAACAAAATTCTGGCCTTTTATGGTTCCATACACAACCTTCCGCTATTACAATTAATCCCTTCACCAACATTGTTTATTACTCCCTCCCTCCGGATTTTAATTATTGACACAATTGATTTTTTTACAAAACATTTAACCATTCGTCTTATTCAATTTTTTAAAAATATTATATATTTTGCCATGATTTGATTTATCACTCAAGAAATTTAAAATATTACTTATAATTTTATATATTAGAATTAATATTTTAAATAAGATGAATGATCAAACATTAAAAAAAGAGTCAACGACATCAACAATTAAAAAAGATGGAGTATCATAGAAGAAAAAAAGGAAATATTATATATGATAATATCTATTATTATATTTCCATCTGTGAGTGGCAAATAGCTCCAGGGCAAGTCTCTAAAGCTCTAGTCGCACTTCTGTACATCTCCGTCTATTACAATTAATGTACGGGAGTTTCATAATTTTTTCCCATGTCAATAAATATGTATCCCTCATCATCTCTATGAATCCAAAGCCCAACTAGCTACAACCTCCATCGATCCAAATGATGATGGAAAGAAGCTCATCTCCCTGTTGTCCCTCTTTTTTTCTAGCAATTCTATATCTATATATTAAAGCTCCAGCCCTAGCTGGATGATAAAGGTGTCCATGTCACCTTTAAAATTTCTACCGTTTGATCAGTACTTCAACCACATCTCCACCGTTCACTCCATAATACCATTGTACATGTTTCTTCCGTACGATTTGCCTTGCTTACACCATCTTTGCCGTCCACATCTCTTCTTCCTCACGATAAGAACGCCCGACTTACCTAGCTCCTTCACAAATAATCGGTCTGTCCTCCAAGATCCCACACATCCTCTCTCTCTCTTTCTTGCCATCCTCCATCGCCGTGGCGGCCCCTCTACTCCACGCTCCCTGTGCCCCCTGACCACCGTACCATCCTGACCTCGAGCACCAAGCCCCTCCTAGCTCCTCCACCCCTTTCCTCTCCCACGCTCCCTTCATTCCTCTGCACCTTCTGCTCCAAAATCAAGCCTTATCCAGGCATTGACAGGCCAGTCGAGGAGGATATGGAGGAGGAGATCACCGTATAGGGTGACGGGGTCCCGATCCGCCACATATCTAGAGGGTACTTCCCCTTCTCCCCTGAGCTCGAGCACAACGATAGCAATGGAGGCCCTATCCTGTTGCCGCCCATCGAGCTGCGGCGGGACGGGATCCTGGTCTGCGAGTGGCAGAGGAGAGCACCACTTCCCGATTGAGATAAAAAAATCCATCCATGCCTTGCTAATATGTTTGCCTGGTTTTGTAGCAGTGGCTAGCATAGCAGCACAGCGCGTCAATTCTATTTGAGCTGCTTCATGTTCATTCTGAGTAGGATTGAAGCCACTGAGCAAGAAATATGAGAACCTCAGCTTTTGCAGAATGGTCAAAGGACTGTATATTTATTTATTTGGTTCTTGATCTTTTCCTTTTGATTAACTTTGGATGTGATTTTGATGCTGATCTGGTTCTTGATAGGGTGAATGGTTAAACTTCCCCTTTGAATTGATGGTAGGGCTGGGCTGGGCACAAACACGCTGATACAAAACATCATGCAATTTGTGAAGATAAAAGCAACAATATCTTAGTTGCTCCCAGATGATGAGCAGCTCTTGCTGCTTTTTTTCATTTCAAGGTGGAGTATTAGTTTATAAAGGACTCATACAATCTGTTGTATAAAATGGGAGGCTCATAGAAGATTCAGCTGAAACCTTGGCTGCTAATGGCTGATCATGTGAATCTAAAAAAGAATTAGCCTTAGTGTTACTTCTTTGGTATGTGCTGAACGATGCTGCTGCTGTCAAACCAATGTGCAGCTGTGAAATCTGCTTTCCAGAAAAATTTAGCATTGGCTTGGCTGTCTTACTTTTATAGTGTAATTGAGACTCTCTGGAAATATTTCCTCGACAAGAACATACAATGTTCCTTGATCTTTTATTTGTAAATATGCTAGCCTTCTCTCTATAAATATGTATTCATCTCCGTTGAGAACAGCACTAGAACGTTCATAATGCCATTGCTAAGGAGATGGTAATCCAGGTGAATCCTCCCTTGTTGTGAGCCCCTCCATTGTTCTACATGTGCTCTCAACCTGTGATCTAGATCCAAAAGATCTTGCGTCTTCTTTTTCCGTTGTGAAATCCCTCTCTTGCAATTTTTTATCTATATTCTTGTTAATGATACTGAATGTATCCTCTACAGATTGTTAGTGAAGCAGCAAAATTCAGATATCGGAGTGGAAATGAATTTAACTATAGAGGTATTCCTCTATTGAATTTAACTGTGGAGGTATTTCAAGATCGGGGGCATCCTCTCATGCTCCAAATTGTTGAGATTTTTGGAGGTTTGTGAACTTATCTGAATTTTTTTGACTATTTCATCAATATTTTCCTTTTGCCCAATTCCAACTGTAAAAGTAAAGGTACCTCGACACCTTTTCCATTTGTGGGAATGTAAATCTTAGGAATTTCACCAGATATGGAATCAGAACTTTTCTTTTCATGACTATTTGCATATGACCATGCATAGTTCAACAATGTTTGGATTGTGATGCCAGAGTTTATATCTTAAATGTGTAGGAGATAATACTGGATGGGATCCGGTCTGTGCCGATATACAATGTGAGTGTTGTTGCCTTCCTTCTTTAGTTGTTGTTTGATTCGAGGTGGAATGGCCTCACCATTATTTCTCTGAGCTTACTGAGGACCAGGATTCTAAGGAAAGGAGCCATCATGAAAGGGATGGTCAATGAATCATATATATGTCACAGAAATATGGAGGTTGTTAACTCTAGATTTCAGGTACCAATATTACTTAAGAGTTGAGATTTATATTTTTATTTGATTACTATATATCAAAGAGTTTCACCAATGCAATCCAGTTAGCTGAGTCATATTGGATGTTTGTACCTGGTGCAAAAGTAGGAGAGGGGTATATGATTTGACTCATGTGATTCATTAATCAATCTATATGCATAATTTTTTCTGTTTCTATCTTTAGGCTTGGTTAGAGTTGTTAAAATCTTAAAGAATGCTATTATGCTATATATTTGGTGCTATTTTCTTCTTTAGTAGCACAAGATATAAAACTGGTCTGTTTTCATTTTCTTTACATCGGTTTCAATTTTGTCATGCATCATCTTTGTTCTTAAAGCCATGGAACATCTATTTTACCTTTGCCTTTTTAGCTTATTGATAACAATACCAGGAAGTTGGAACTGCTAATATTTTTCAGTTTCAATAAATTATTAATTTGTATACCAAATCTCATTAATGATTTAATGTTACAAGCCATATCATATATTCAGATGCAAAGACCACCAAAAAAGTTTCAGCAAATCTGAGTCATCAATGGCCAGTAATGTTAACATTGGGTGAGTCATCAGTATTTCTATTAGTGGACTATATGATTTTCTTTGTAACTAGGCACTACCTTCGGGTTTTAGGACAAATGCTCTATCTTTGCTTCATTGGACAATACTAGGAGCTTCAATAATAATTCTATTATATATGCAACTGACAGAATAACCTACTCTACTATAATTTTGTTTGCAGATCAATCTTCAAATCAGATCTAAAATACCAAAATAGAAAGTGAAAGGTAATTGACTTATCTTTCAGTTTAAAAACAAAGATGCAAGTATTTTTTTAAAAATAAATATTTGTCTTAATCTTACATTAATATAACAAAATAAAGTAATACTACTACTACATACTTTAAGTAGAACTATATTTGTTATTCTAATATATGTTATTTTTAAAATTATATTTATCCTATAGTTTCTTAATCATTTGAAGTTGAAATATATTAAACTAGCAAAGTAACCTACTAACATTGTGGCTAATTTATTGAAATATTGTTTTTACAGGGCCATCAAAAGAGATAAATATTTCAGATTTTACTCATCTAAAAGCCATGGTACTATTGTTCACTGATATTGATTAAATACCATGTACTGTATTTTTCTTTGTGTGTGTATTGACAAATTTTCTTTTAGTTCCAATCTTTTAAAGCACACACACTAATCTAATTTACTGTACTGAATTCAGTGATTAAGTCATTATTAAATTCATGATACATCATGATCTGATAATCAGTAGTCATAAAACCATTTAAATTGTAGTATGATGATTGAGCCCCATTGACTCCATGCTTCCCCAAATCAATTGAACAATAGCTGGTGTTTATGCAATAGCAAATGTGAGGCTCTCGAATCAGTTAATTGCAAGACCATTGTATTTGCATCCCATTGCAATCATGATTCATGGCTTATGAGAGATCTTGCAATTGTTATTGCTAAAACACACTTGTGTCAATAACGCAAGAGCAGGTACACAAATGGATAGTAAAACCAAGTCTCCACACTAAATTTTATGTTACATCTCTGGAACAGATTATTATAGTATATATTTACCTTCTAATTCCTTCTAGGCTGCTTTTATGGTTCCAAAAGAGGTACTCGCTGTCCAGCATTATCAACACTTAACTTTGTTTGCAATGGCGGGGTCTCAAAGCAGGAGAGATAGCCATGGTAATTGGAACACGTAGCTTAATAGCTGATAAAACTGAATTCTCCGCTTTACGTATCTCTGTTATAGATGAACAATAATGATTCTATGTTGTTCAAAGAGGCAAGTTTAATAGCCTTAGTCTCTGTCCATCGGTGTTTCAAATGCTTGGTCAAATGCACCTTGAAATCTATCCAAACTTAGTCGTTGGATGCTTGAACTTTGCAGTGATAACTCTACCACCCTCCGTCACTTACTTCTCAAAGCTTTAATGAAGAGAACCAAGAACAACAAAATGCATCAGTGGTGTGTTGCTCTAGCAGAACCAGTACGGTATTGGGTTCTCTTGATTCTGAAATAGGACGCTGATTGGGATTCATATTTTTTTCACTTCTAGCTTCACGTTCATTTCTCTAGAAACGGAAGTGAAAATACCCAATTCGAACAAATTAGCATTTCCCTCCTCGACCAGGAGCGGTCAAGGTTTGGGGATGAGTAGGGCGAGCTCTTTCGTTGTTCTCTTCATACGAAAGGAACACATAGCACAAGAACTGGCAAAGTCTGACTTCAACATCAACATAGACTTTCTATGTGTTGATCTCATTTTAATTTTATTATTTGTTCTTTATAAACTAGCAATCACTCATGTGAACTTCATTTCCTCTTCATCAAGGTTTAGAACCCTAATACTCCTTCGTTTTGTGTGCTTTGAAAACTTCAACGACGTGTGTCGATAGCAGCGACATTGAGTAGTCCCCTGCACCCGACCTATGAATTTCCAGTGAGTAGGTGGGCACCTTTCTCCTTGATGTATTATTTGGCCTCATTCCCTTCCCGGTACTAAGATTTCTTAATTCTATTTTTCATCATCCCTACTAACAAGATTTTTTGTTTGATTTTTATTGAATTTGGTTGTTAAACAAATTGAACAAACAGATATACGAGGTTTATTAATCATCATCTGGCTTAACAAGATTTCCTGTTCGATTTTTTATTGAATTTGGTTGCTAAACAAATTAAATGATATACGATTTTCGTGAGTTTTCAATATCTACAAGTGTTGGACACTGAACACCAATAAGATTTTTAGGAGGTTATAAGCTTCTGACAAATAAATGTATAAATAAAAACACGCGCTAGGGCGCGCCAATGACTAGTATACTTGTGCGCCCAGCTTTACCGACGGCCATGTGAGCCTGTTGCATGCCCTTTTAGTCCCTGCTAGTTCTTTAGGACTAAGGGCTTATTTGGGCACAATTAATCTCCTCCTAACCCCGGCCCTTATGTGGAGGATTAGCTGAATAATCCCTTCCCCGTATTGACTTTATTTTCCAGTGCAAAAGGAAGAAAACACAAGTGCCGCTGGGTCTGGTTTTAGAATGTATAAAAAAATCTGGCTAATCTATGATGGTCTGATAAGCCATCGTAGATAAACCATAATTAATCTACGACGGCTCAGTTAGACCATTGTCGTAGATAAACCATAACTTATCTATGATGGCCCAATCAAACCGTTGTAGATAAGACATTTTTATCTGCGACGGCTGCTCGAGCCACTAATTCAAGGACTTGTCATATCTACGATGATGAAGGACGAGAGAAGACGATCAGAGGGGGTGAATGGAAGCTAATCAAAATTTCTTATCAGAACTTGGTCTATATACCAAAATTGACTCGATACCCCTCTTTTCTAACCTGGTCAAGACCGCATAGCTATGAATGAGCTATCGGTCCTCGGAACCGAGTTAGGAAGACTGAAAACACAGAGGAAGACGATAATCGATGCAAGCAAAATCGAGTGCGAGACTATGGTGGCCAAAATTGAATTAACGAATAACTCAAGTTCTTACAGTCATTTCACCGAACACCTTGTGAACGCTGTCAAGGAACCACCACGAGAGAATAACTAAGACTACAAAACCTCGAGCTTTTTGAACCGACAGCTCAAGAGTAAGACCGGAATAAGTTCCTGCAATAATCCACACAACCTAGAACATTCAGCCATAAAGAAACACCAAAGCTGACTCAGGCCACCGTGCAGCACAGGAATCAGAGCAAGACCATGCGCACGGAAAAATCCGATCAGCAGCAAAAATCAATTGAGCAGAACTGGAGACGGGCTGTGCTGCTCGCATGCTCCTGTGTGGGCAGCTGAAAAAACCGGAGCAGCTCTGATGGACTCCCTGGCGGTGGAAAACAGCAGCTTGGGCTGAATGGCGCCAGGCCGGTGCGCTCTGCCGAGGAGACTGAGACCGAATCAGGCGCTCTAATCAGAAAAATCAGCACAAGAGAACCGGGTCCATGGCGTGATCTTCCGCAGGAATAACACCAATCACTACAAAACGAAATCTGGCCGGTGAATAGGAGAACTTCTAACAAGATTAGGATGAAAATAAGACAGGGCAAACAAATCTCTGCTCCAACGAAAAAGAATTCTGCATGGAAATCAGTGAAGCACGGTAGAATCAGGATCCGGCCAGGAAAGGGTGCTGTGCAGTGCTGTTGAGAGCGAGCCAGGAAAATGCACCAAGCAAAATAAAATCAACAAAAAGGAATCCCTTTTTACTCGTGGACAGAACACCAGGCAGCAGTCGAATAAGACGATTTCTGGCCGGCCAATCGTGAGCAAGGAAAATCTGAGCGGCGCACACAACCGGCTGGAGGCCACGGACAATTCAGGCACGGAGATCAAGCACCGGTGTGAAAATCACAAGCAAACAATGACCTTGGCGCGTGACAAAAAAGCAGGAGTGAAAATCCCTCTGCCGCGAGCAGGAAAACCAAAGCGGACACGAACCAGCGTTAGCACGAGAAAATCCAACGCGGGCAGCTAACCGAAGAACAAGGCAACGACAGATTGGGTGAAAACCTGAGCAGAAAAATGGGCGCGCGGACAGGGAGAATGGAACAGGGAGCACTCCAGACCGAAGGCGGCGCACGACCAGGGAAAATCACGAAACCGGATTATGGCGCTCAGGAGCGAAAATCAGAAGGCAGACCAGCGCACTTGTCGCCCTGACAGTGAAAATAGAAAACAGATCGGCAGAAATCGAGCGGCGGCACAGAACAAGAGACGGTGGCAAACAAAAACAAGGGATAGACTTGGATCTGTGAGCAGCACAATACAAACTGCAAAACACGATTTTTTTTTTGAAACTTAATAAAAATATGTACATTTATGGAGGTCACCATCATCCATTCCTTATTTGATTGAAAATCTAGTTCATATCTCACCCCTAATCTAGAAAATGTGAAATGAAACTTGGGAAGTGGCAAAGAGCACCATCTACTCAAGTATCCTATATATATGCTCAAGCAAAAGGTTAAATGACTACTATGCACCTATGATCTAATACATT
>VSTD030004533.1:0-10236 GCA_008808055.3 Sporobolus alterniflorus
ATACTCATTGATGAAATTGCTAGTACATTGTTTTTCTTGCAGAGGCTACATGAGCATTTTAAGACAGAACAATACCCTAGCCGCACTGTTAAAGAAAGCCTGGCTGAAGAACTAGGGATAACATCCCGTCAGGTTTGTACCCCTTCTGCTATGATTTTTCAGTTAGATGCGAGATATGGTTATCTTGAGTTTAATCACCTTGTGGCTTGTGTTGATGACAGGTTAGCAGATGGTTTGAAACTAGGCGTCGTTTCGCAAGAGCAGCTTCTGCAAAGGAGGGCTTCCATCAAGATTATCATAGTGCTGAGAAAACTAATAGCCCAATGGTAGTTAGCATGCAAGTTAAAGACTCCGAGGACACAGTTATGGATAAACCTGATATATGCACTAAGGAAACAGAGAATGATGATGCAAAATCTGGTAATCTGAATGAATGTTGCAAACAACAGGGTGGATTGAAAAAAGGAATCAAACGTGGGTGCAGATCAGCTTCTACTCCACCAGGAAGCAAACAAAATTATTCTACCATCTCGAGAAATGTGAGCTCACCAAAAGGTGGATCTGGAGATTGTCATCACACTGATGCCACTGCCAGTGATGCTAGAAGATCAAATGGTAATTCTGCAGAGGATCAGATTCTGAAGGTTGAGCTTGTAGATGAGACCAGGAAAAAGGCGATACGGCGGGAGCTGAAGAAGAAAATGCGCAGATGAAGTTTATTGCTATAAAGACCAGAGGTGGTGGCATTCTTCGGTCTGAACCTCTGGCTTTGTATGGTTCTACATTTGGTGCAAAAAGGGATCGTTGGTAGACAATTGGAAGTCAATTAGCTGTACTTATATCGTTCCAGTCAACTAGTAGGCTAAGCATTGGATCATTTATTCTCTCTTTTGGGTTGTTTGTAGCCCACTGATATGTGGGGAGCTGTGGGGATTCACTATTCTTCAGATTATTTCTACGGAGTTCTGACTTTGCTGGAGGGGTTCAGTTGCAAAACCAAAGCTTTTGAAACAAGATGGGTGTACTGTTATGACATCAGAAAAGATGCACCGATTTCATCTTTGATGATGTTCTCGTAAGATTGGATGTACTATCAACGTGAAGTTAGGAGTTCGTTCGTTTTGTTGTGGTGTTCCATCCATGATTTTATACTTGACTCTGATAGAACAGAGTGTTGTGCTTTTCATACAGACAGTTTCGGGAAAGTCAGTGACCCTGTTTGACCTACATGCCATTTGTTTCTTGTTAACCTTCCTGTGTCATGCTTTTCTACTTGCCCCTTTACTCGCACCATTTTTCACTTGCAGTGTAAGGTATGTTAGCTGCGCCGCCATTTTCTCCCGTACATGGTACGCTGCATATTTGTTGAATCTTCTTTGTAATGCCACACACTAGTGTGCAGCAATCCGTCTGCGAATTGCAAACAACACCGCTGGGCAGTTGGCTTCATGTAGTAGGAATAGGGTGGCAGCTACTATTTGATCGACATTGGATTCGTACCGCCGGCGAAGCCCTCACGCGGAGCAGCGTGTGGCCATCAATAACATCCCCGTCCAGCAGTACTCAGTCACTACGGTTGCGCAGGAGGCGAGTCTGAATCGAGAGCGACGAGCGAGCGCATGTGGCGTATCTGTTTCTGCTCTTGACGTGCATCGGGTTCTTCCACTTCCATGTCTGACGGGACGACAGAGAGAGAGAGAGAGAGAGTCACGTCTCACGCGCAGCAGTTGTTGGGAGAGCGAGATCATGGTGGCAGCTAGAAGACGATCCGGGCGCTGGATCCCTCTCCAACACACGCCTTCGTATGCGTGCGGGTCCTGTCATGCCCAGAACACGGAAGAGCCAAAGCAAGTCAACAGATCCCGGGGCTACGTGATATACGGCCGGGCTGCCTGCCTAGTGTGGACAGCAGGACCACGCATCGTCACCGCGGAGGCCAGATGGAGTGTACGTAGTAGCAGGGCCGCGGCACGGAGCTCGCTTCGAACGACAGGACCCGGGAGATTCATGGGCATCTCCTTTCCGGCAAATGATTAGGCCCGCCGGGAAAGCGATCTCGCGCCCGGTTCGTGCATGCCCACCGGTTGCTCAGACGCGGCCGGGCTAGCACGCGTTTTCTGTGCTCCCGTTGCCGAGCCAATAAGCGTGCCGGACGCAGCGGTCGGAGTTGACACTAAAGCACGGTCATCAGGTCTCGGCTAGGTGCGTTGAACGGGAAGGGAGGAACCGGGCATCTCTCGTGGTGGCCACTGGAACCGGAACTGGATGCCATGCCCCCGCACCGCTTTCTGCGTTCATCCCCCACTCGGAGCTGGATGTGGCAACCACAGGACCTTTTCTTCCTTCCCGGAGGAGACGAACAGAGGAGTGCGGTTTGGTTTGATACGCATCCACCAGGCCAGAGAGGGCTCCTCCAACCTTTGCCTCTGCCAGTCAGACGGCGAATTCTACACGCGTAGTAAAAGAGAAGGCGCAGCTCGGCCTGTCATTTACAAAAATGAGATAGGAGACATTGACTGACCTACTCGCTACGAGCAAGACGCGTGCCTGCCTTTTGATTGAGAAAGAAAGCAAAGCCCCGTGACGTGACGGCGTGGAGAGAAAGCACGGGCGCACCGCCGTCGCCCCCCGTGTGGCTCTCTTTCTCACCGCGCGCGGCCGCAGCTTTCCTTCTGTTACTAACGTCCACGCACCTACGGCGACGGGTACTGCCGCTTTTACTGCTACGGTGCGGTACAGTACCACAACGGCTTAGGACGAACGATTTCTTTGGATCCCCGGCCCACCCGCCCCCAACGATGGATGGGACGGGACAGCCTCTGCTACGGCTCAATGCCTGCCTGCCAGCCATCAAAGCATCTTTGGAGGTTCGACTCTTCTTTCCTCCAGATTAATTAGCTTTTATTGAATATTCAACAAAGAAACGAACGAGCACAAAAAACAATTTTGAAGAATGTGCAAAAAAAATAGTTTTCAGATACCACTTCCTCCGGATTTAAATTCTTTCCGTAATTGACTTTTTACACTATATTTAAACATTAGTTTTATTCAAAATATTAATTTAAATATATAAAATTATAAATTATATCTCAATGTTATTTACTAATCAAATAAATCATATGATTTTTATAAAAATATATCTTAAAATAAAACTAGTCAAACATATCTAAAAAGTCAAGAAAGAGAAT
Source organism: Sporobolus alterniflorus (assembly GCA_008808055.3). Classification (NCBI taxonomy): domain Eukaryota; kingdom Viridiplantae; phylum Streptophyta; class Magnoliopsida; order Poales; family Poaceae; genus Sporobolus; species Sporobolus alterniflorus. Next base: position 3,189 of record VSTD030004533.1, read on the forward strand.
AATTAGAATATCGGAGGGACAATTAAAAGCCCGCTGCTCAAAAGATATTGCGCATTTTTTTGCAACAAAGAAAGCATCCAATCCAGCGAGGTCCCCGCCAGCTCTGCATCACCTCCCTTGTCTCTCTCCTCGCTCTTCATATTCTCCACTCCCCCTCCTCCCGCACTGCCCCTCCTCGCATTCTCCGTCAACCCAACGCCCCGCGACCGAGCCAGCGAGGAGAGACCAGACCAGACCCCGCAATGGAAGTTGCTGCAGCCAAGCAACTCCTCCCCGCCATGCCACCGCCGCGGCACCCCACCTCCCCGTCCTCCTCCACCTCGTCGTCCTCCGCCGCGGCGTCCCCGTCGCCTCACGGCCCGCTGCCGCCCCGCGTCATCGACACCACGCCGTTCCCCACCACCTTCGTCCAGGCCGACACCGCCTCCTTCAAGCAGGTGGTCCAGATGCTCACCGGCTCCGACACGGCGCCGTCGTCGGCCCAGAAGCTCGCCAAGAGCAGCCACCACCACAACCAACCGGGCGCGCCGTGCCGGCCCAAGAAGCCGGCCTTCAAGCTCTACGAGCGCCGGAGCGGGCTCAAGAATCTCAAGATGATCGCGCCGCTGGCGATGGCCGCCGCCGCAGCCGCGGGGCCCAAGACGCCGGATGTGCTGACGCCGAGCGTGCTCGACTTCCCGTCCCTGGCGCTCGGGAGCCCCATCACGCCGCTCGTCGCCGACCCCTTCAACCGCTCGCCGGCGTCGTCGGCCTCCCCGGGCGAGGAGGCGGCCATCGACCGCAAGGGGTTCTTCCTGCACCCGTCCCCGAGGAGCGCCGAGCCGCCGAGGCTGCTGCCGCTGTTCCCCGTCACCTCCCCGCGGATGGCACCGGCGCCGGCGTCCCAGTGATCGCGCTGCCGGAGCACTGTTAGTAGTGCCGTGAGATTACTGCTCCCTTGTTTAGCAGTAAAAATTCGTTCTTGGTGCGTGGTGATGTAATTTTAGGCCATGTGTTGAGCGATCGCGAAGAAACTGAAACAAAAGTTGTCGCTCTTGATGAGCTTCCTCCTCCTGTTCTGGTGCTCTGTACTGATACTGCCAAATTTATTCTGTCATTGACTAAGCACCGACTGTTCGTATCGTTCAGATACTACTACTTTGCAGAAGCAAATCAAAACAGAAAGAAAGATCTCTCTTTCTCTTCGCTTGTTAAGGTTCGTTTATACGGTTGAAGACCGTCGAATTATTGCAGTTTTTAGACGTCTCCCTCTTCTAGCCCTAGCATTCTGAGTTTATGATACAAGAAGCAGTGATACAACTGTAATTGTTGAGTCACAAAGAAAGATCAGCACAGTACCGAGTACAGCTGGAAAAGATGAACGGATTATGATCTATTTTACGGCTTGAGTGAATTACGTTTCCAGCTTGTGTCAGTCACCAAATCTGTTTCTGAAACTGTATGCACTATATTCAGTACGTACCACTAAATTCGATCGAGTCAACAAAGCATTAATCAGCGCGGGGAATTCACATCTCCGCGTAGCGACCAGGCAAGCAGTGGTTGGACGGTCGAGTTGACCACCTCGCCCCCTTGGGAGGTGTGGTGCGACGGCGGCTCGCGGCCGATGGCCGGCACTCCAACCATCTGTCACGCGCACGCTTTAGTGGAACAGTTATTCGGCGGTCTGTAGACTTGTGGAGACTACATGGCCACAGTACCCTAAATTCCTTTTTTTCTATTGTTCCCTTTTTTTAGCTTCCTTTCTTTTGTCTTGAGATAGAGCTCTGGATTTTGATACACCACTAGGAGTAGTAAGCAGCAGCTGCACACTAATGCAGATGAAAGTGGTGAAACGGAGAAACATGGAGTGAGACGGGGAGAGCTACTATTCCTCAAAGACGAAGGGAGGGGTCGCGGGGGCCCACCTCGTCGACCGTTTAGACCAGCTGTCCCGGAGTAGAATGGACGCCACGGAAGAGAGTGGCAGGAATGCGTCCATCAGGATCCGGTCCATCGATCACCACCACACTCGCTCACACCTCGTTTTCGCCTCCTCTTCTCTCTTCCCCGTCGCTTTCCATGGGAGCGGGGCATGCCATCGTGGTGAGTGAGCAGTGAGCACCAGCTGCTCGCATTGCGTTCGTCAAAACTGACAGTGATTTTTTGGAAGACCGTGATACCAGTCTCTATCGCAGTCAAGGTGTTCAGTGAATAATCCAACGATGTGATATGCTCGGTTAACCGAAATTCTCCTCCTCCGTCGTGGTGAACTGAAAAACGAAAATAAAAAGGTCAGCAAAGGCTGCACGCACGCCAACGTCAGGGACAAAGATAAGACCGGAAGGAATCCTTACAATTATGGTCTGATCGAGACGTATTATTACAACGTCGTTGGCCATGGAACCAATGGCGAGCACGGCGATGCCATGGCAAGTACTAGTACTATAGCAGACTTGAAGAAGGCTGCTTTGGTGCCATTGCCTTTGAGCCAGCAAGGATTTGCCCCCAACTTTTGCCGGCGTATCAAAAGGATACGTATGTGATCTTGAAACGGTCGTACTGGAGAGTTCAGAGATGCGTCAGGGGCAATGCACTGCTAGCCTGTATTGAATTGGCGTATAATCCCGGGTCAACTGAGCAGAGCCAGGATTATTTCAAACTCCGACGTGCGTGCGGTAGTTTGCTCTGTATTGAATGGGCGCAATATTTCAGAGTCACGCAAAGATTATATATGAGACTAGTTTAAAATAAGCTTCTTGTTGGGCCGTCGTCCTAAAAGAAAAAAAAAATCTTGTTGGACAAGGTCGTATGCATTAGCTATTTATTTATTTCATTTTTTTCTGCACTATACATTGGCAGGCAATGACCATGCCAGTTGTCCAATGATCTAAACATATGTACTAGTATTTTTTTCCCTACATTCCAAAATAAATACTGGATTTCGTGGTAGATAATCGCTCGAAAATTGCTCAAGTCTTCCTCGAGAGTATGTAGGCAGTTCAATTTCCCACTGGAGAGTATATTCCAAAATAAACCCAAGGTACTAAATACGTTCACAATCATTCTCACTGTATCTGACTTGCAATTAGAAACCTGCAGAAATCGGAGGTTCTACCTAGTGGTTAATCCCTCAGCTTCCACTCCAATGGACAAACAAGTATATTAATCCAAGGCAATGATATTGTTACTTGCTGCTTTGAGATCAGTTTTTGGATAAAAGGGGGAGTATATCTAATCAAACAAATGAAAATACAATTGGTCAAATCGGTTGCAAACTAGTAGCAGCAGGTCCTCATCTCAGTTTATCTACAGTCTTCTGACCGCCGTCATATAAAATCATAGCAAGTCACGGCTTCGTTCCTGCTACTGTCACTGGCGTACGTCTCCTGCAGACGAAGTTGCAGGGAAGGTGATGAAAGCAGCTCGAATTGCTAAGGTCCCCGGCCAGCCAGCGCACTGGTCTCCGTCCTACCGCAAGCTGTCGTCGTCTGGCCGGTTGCAGTGCAGCACTGAAAGTCCAAAATGTCGGTTAGCGATCGGGCCGCTTGGATTACGCGCCTTTAACAAGGATATCAGTTATCATGTCCTAGTTTCTGCGCACATTATGGATCCGGATTAGATAAACATGAATGGACTAATTGCTTTTGATTCTTCTCAGTCTTGCGACACCTGTTCAGGACGGAGGTTTCACAGATGAAGCTTCGTGCTTTGGGTGAGCACTGGGATACGTACTGAATGGGTACAGATCTACAGGTGTATTTCTCACATCAATGTTCATTCTCGAGAGCCCGCATCAAGTAACGAATGGGGGGAACAGTCTGTTGGTTGGAAAGAAATAAAGAATAAGTTGACTGAAAGCATAGATTTTTTCCCCATTTTTGGAGAGGAGACTGAAAGCATAGATAGATACGAGCAATTGTGCTGAAAATGCCGTTGGCCCACACGTACATTCAGCCCAACATGGAAACTTTACGCCATGTGGTGGTGCTCCGCTCATGGCCTGTTCAGCCCATCTAGAAGCGTCCGTGGCGGGCGACGCAAACAAAATTCCCCGTGTTCCTGCAGAACGCCTTCCGGCCACTGCCCAAACCGGTCCGCCGCCGTGGCGACGTTCCGTTCCGAAGCTGGGCGGGAACCAGCTGCCAATAACGCTGATGGGGCTGGCCTCTCAGAGCCCGAGGCTGCCAACTACGGATGCCTTCACTTTGCAAACCCACCAGGAAGAGATCAGCCTCCAAACATGCCGCCAAAGGCGTCGCTAAAGATTGCTAATCGGCGACGATCGAGCCCTTGTTACCTGAATCCAACCTCCCGTTCAACCCTGCCCATGTCTTTGCTCCACCGTACGCAGGCAAGAAGAACTTGTGGAGCTGCGAGGCCCAACCCACCACCGCGAGAACGGGATGAGGTGGTGGTGGAGCCGGTCGGCTTTGTCCCGTAGTTGCTGGGTCAAGCTTTCTGAGGTCGCCACCACTGAGCGGGCCCTTGTCTGTCTGGGCCCATCATACCAATAAGACGGGCCACTTGCCTCCACCACCAGGGCCCACGACGACAGCAACACCGGGACTGGATCAGAGACGCATCCATCCGATCTGGTGGTCGTACCGGGCCGCCGAAAGTCGCCGCGCGTCGTTGACGAAAGACCCGTCGGCTCCCCGTACAAATTGCACGCACGCGGCCGTCACCGCGAGTTACTGCGCCTCCACGAAATCGCGCGTGCGCCCCGGCGGATGCGCATCGGCGCCGCCCGGTGACGGCTGACGACGACTTCTCCATCTGGCAAAGCGATCGAATCCGCCGCCTGCGCCGTGGGTCCCTCTCCCTCATTCTGTCCCACTTTCTCGAGTAGTAGCAAGTACTCTTTTTTGAGGAGGTGAGTCGTAAGTACTTCGCAGTTGCTAATCTGCGCGAGTTCTTGATTTAGCGTAGCTTTCTCCGTTCGGTTGGGAGCTGGGAGGTATAATTCCTTGCTGGTGTTCCGTTTCGATCGATTAGATTTGGATGGTTGGGTTGTTGTGGCGTCGCCGGGAGGGAGAAGCGTGGGGTGGAACGAGCTTTGAATCCGGGGGCGGTAGCCGCCAGAACGAGTCTTTGGAGCTAGTAGTAGCGGACGTCTCTCGCTTTCCCTTTCTCTCCAGTGTGTGTTCGACGGTCTCCGCTCTCTCCCTACGACCAGTCACCAATCCCGCCCCGGGTGCTCAAGTACCCATTTTTTTTCCCACACTTTTTCCTTTCCGTCACTGTACCCATTGCGCTGAGCGAGTTAGCGACTAGACCCCTGTGCTTTTTGTTTGGTGGGGGGAATGGTGAGCTCGTGAGGCGGAAAAGCAGCGAATTTCCAAGTTCCATTTCGTGTTCAATTATTCTATCGAATTGATTGGAGTGGTTGCTTGTTGGTTTGGTTGATTCAGGAGGCGGTGGCGGCGGCGGCGGCAATTGACGGTCTCTGATCGGATGGCGTGTCGGATTAGGGCGGTGGAGCTTGGGGGATTCCGAGTCCTCCGGGAACGGCTCGAATGCGGCGCCTGCTCATCACTGGTGGTTTGTGGGGATCTCTAGTGCCAGTTCTCGGCGCTTTGCCTGTCTAGAAGACGTTTCTCCTGGTTCAGTTCTTGGTTCAGTTTGCTACTCCAAGCCGAAGGCGTTGTGTTCTGGGTTTTGTCCCGCTTGAAGTTTTGAGGAGATGGATGAGGTGGACTACTCGTGGGTGCGCCGCACCAGGTTCTCGCAGTCCATCGTCAGGTCCAGCTCCGGCAAGGAGCAGTTGGGTGCGTTCATTGACCAGTTCGGCCGCGGCGCTGCAGTGAAGCAAAAGGGGTTCCATTTAGGGCGGAGGCTCCCACTTCTGAATCCACAGCCCATCACAAAAGGAGCCGAGCTCTCAAACTCGGCACTGCCGCCCATTCCCAGGGCAAAATCGGCAGTTGGTCTGTCAGAAAGGAAGCTGAAGCATTCTTCTTCAGATGGTCAACTGAACCAGGACAAGAGAACTGATGACCGGTCACGGCGGGAAGCATCGGGGAGACTGGATCGGAAGGGATGTGACTTGAGCTTGGACATTCCCCAGCGGCATGTGGTTCGGCCACCCGCGGATGAGAGCCCAGGCGCCCTGGAATTCTCCTTCCATTCAGAGGAGCAAAGCTTGCATTTGCAGAGAGTGTGCTCCAGCCCAGCGCCTTTCTACTCTCAGGATGCAGTGTTACAAGCTGATGACTCCAGAGTGCCAAGTGCCTCTTTTAGGACCATGGCAGAGCTGTCGAAGCCGACGCCAAAGCCAAAGCGCAGAGCAAAATCTCCTATCCCCACGCGTGTCATCTCCGATGTGTTCAAGGAGGCAAAGGCTGCCACCAAGAGGTTCTCCAGCCCACAGAAGCAGAGAAAGTCCAGCTCTCCACGATCACCAGATGACAGCCCCCCATTTGTCTTTGCTTCGCTGAGAACACCAAGCAAACTGAAGGTTACTAGGAGAGCCACCTCCTGGCCAGTAAGGAAACCCGACAATGGAGATGCAAAGGTTGCTGCATCGGAGATACTTGAGAGATGGATGGTTGATCGCTCACAGCTGCTCATTGGCCACAGATTTGCATCAGGGGCATATAGCCGTTTGTTCCATGGGATCTACAAGGAGGAGCCGGTTGCTGTCAAGTTTATCAGGCAGCCTGTTGATGGCGAGGATGATGAGTTGTCTGCTCAGCTTGAGAAGCACTTCACTTCAGAAGTTACCATTCTGGCAAAGCTCCAGCATCGTAATGTCATTAAGGTAACCACAATTTACATGTAATTTTTGTTCTGATGCTTACCTTCAGCATTGGCCTGGCAGTAAATTAGTTCCTGTTTCTTTGGTAGATGGCTGGATGTCATCACAATAACTGCTGCATTGTTGTTTAACCATGCATATATTAATGGAGCTAGCAATCCATTATCCTTATATACTAGGACTTGCCTATTTTATGGTTGCTGAGTCAGCATAAAGCCATTCAGGAAAAAGGAAGAAAAAACATTCTATTATTAGCTACCAGAAATATCTAACTAAGGCTATACCAACAGACTGAAACAACATTTAAGC
>VSTD030004534.1:0-10236 GCA_008808055.3 Sporobolus alterniflorus
TTGCATCACAACAAATTGAGCCTTACCAGTTACACTGTATGTTTTTGATAGAGAGGATGTGATGATGGTCCTGTCTCGCATCCCTGGAAGAGAAGCCAGTGAGATATGCTTGTTCTCATCGTAAGTAATATACTCATATACCTGTAAAATATTTGGACACATTGAGGAAACAATGATGATTAATGAAATTTTATTTCTCAAGTTTGTTTATAGAAGCTCATGATCATTTACTATACATGTAATGAGACGGGGGGAAAGTCTTCACTCCTCATAACAGATCTACCTCATCGGTTATTGCAAAGCAGTCCATTTTCTGACAAGCTTGAGCTATAATATGCAATTCCTCCTTGCTGAAGACCTTCCCTGTTGGATTGTGTGGACTGCAGCAATAGAATTAGTCATGTCAAAAGTGGAACAATATTATGGAACCCTGACCAAATGGCCTATAATGTGAAAACAACACCACGGTACTTTCAAAATGGGTCATTATTAGGATAAACATAACATGGACACAAAAGTACAAAACAATTCACATCACCTATTCAAGACCACTGCCTTTGTTCGACTTGTAAATGATTTCAAGAATTTATCTTCGTTCAGAGTCCAAGAAGGTGGATCCAATGGCACATACACCTAACACAATTCAGGCTCTCTGAATCATGTATCTTGCTAGGAAATCTAATTCTGGATTAGAAACAAAAATACAGAAACTTACAGGGACACCACGGGCTAGTTCGATGCACGTCTCGTATGTTTCATAAGCAGGGTCAAACAGCAACACTTCGTCACCTTGGTCGATTACTGCATGAGAAAAACGAAATTTTGCTACCATCAACAAAATGCACTGCGGAATTGTCGCTCATGGATCGGTAGCTCATACTGAATGCCCATTAGTTTGTTGTACTACTTGCAAAGATAGCCGCGGCAAATGCTTCCGATTGCCCGCAGCAGATGACGAAGTCGGTGAGGGGGTCGACGTCGAGGCCGAGGTTCTGTTTCATCGCCTTGGCGAGGATGTCGCAGATGCCCTGCACATGCCTGTGCGCGACTGGGAGTCAGACAAGGCGAGATGGGAACTGGACAGTCGCTCGAGAGGCGGGTGACAGGTTCGGAGATGGACCTGTACTGGTTGAAGTCGGCGGCGATGGCAGCTGTCGCGGCGGTCTTGACGTGCGCGGGCGCGGGGAAGTCCGGGAACCCCTCGGCGAGGTTGACGGCGCCGACGCGCTGCGCCAGGTGGGACAGCTGCTGGATGGGCGACGGTGCGGACCGCCTCGACGCCGCCGACAGCCTCCGTTCCATCTTGCTGCTGCCGGCTAACGCTTCAGTTTCGAGCCAAAGTGCAGAGTGTGATTGCGGGAGCGTTCGGATAAGGCGAGATCAATTGATTGGGCGATGGGAGAGAGACCGGGTTGCTCTGCTCTCATGGAAGAGACAGCTGCTCTGCTCTGATGGAAGCGTCACGTGAGGCCAGTCCAGAGTTTAAGAATTCAAATTCAGGTTTTTTTTGCCGATATTTGAATTGACTTCTCAGTCAAGCCGACCGAATTCAACGAAAATGAGTCGGATTTCAAAATTCAGACCCGACCGATTCAACTTAACCGAATAGGGCAGAATTTGTTAACCCTGCCGGTCGGCTGTTGATTGTCATTTGCAGCTGCAGATACAAATTTGAAGGGAGATAGGAAAGACGCAGTTTCAAAATGAAACCAGACAGTCGTAGCGTACCAACGGTGAAGTTCAAAATGAACTCACTTTGTCGCTCTGCCAACTTCTGCAAGTAAATTTGTTTTTTTTCAAGAACGTGTCTAAGTGTATATTTCATTAAGAGGGAGGGAAAAAATACAAAGTTTGAACGTTACATCGGTGATTAGCCGGGATAAAACAGGAGGCGACCTAACCAACAGAACACCAAGCTATGAATGAAATCCGACAACATCCCACTGCTGAGGCAAGTAAATTTGGTATGGCATGGCGGCCATTCCACAAGGAGCTGCTACTTGATTAGGCTTAACCTTACTAGCAATAGATTAGGACAGGGAGACCGTCGATCTAGTAGGTAGACTAAACTTTCATGGCAGATAATAGGATCATATATATACTTATATTTTTATGATCCACTAAAAAGTATTAATTTTAATTCTCTTAATATGTAAATATGTCACATCATCTCATGTCATATCATTTTTCTTCACCGAAAAATATTTTTAAAAATTTAAGAAGTATGTCACATCATCTTATGTCATATCAATTTTCTTCATTGAAAAATAATTCTAAAAATCAAGAAAATCACATCATGTCACATCACCTTTCTCGATTGGAAAATAATTCTAAAAGTTCAAGCAGCATGGCACATCACCTCATGTCACGCCACCTTTCTCTATTAAAAAATAATTTAAGAAATTTAATAAAATCATCTCATACCACATCACATTTCTGTATTGAAAAATAATTCAAAAAGCATGCTACATCAACTCATACCACGTCACACTTCCCCATTAAAAAATAATTCTGAAAATTCAAGGAAATCACTTCATCCAATGTCATATTTCTTCATTGAAAAATATTTTCAAAAACTCTAGAAAATATATTATCCCCTATAACTGGTCCACTAAAATGAATTCTATGCACATTCAACTGGTCCATATCATCCAGCATGTCATCTTTCATAGTACAAAACTTTAAAATGATTTATCTTACTTATATATTATCTATTTTAAATTTTGTTTTCATTGTTGAGTTCTATGCGATGAGATGAACAAAGCTAGATCTGGCTTGCATATGTTTTTGAAAAAAATTTAAATCAACTTAATTTGCTCTACATATAAGATATTTTACTGGGTCACACCATCCTCGATGGCTTGGTTTCGTCTACCCTGACCACGAGCTGCATTCCTCACACCGGCGTCCTGCCATGAAGTTGCCGCCGCCACGGGTTCTCTACATCGTTCACGCATTGCCGTTGTTGTGGTCGCCAACACCAACACCGCTCAGCAGCCGATGTTCCCTCTCTCTCCCACGAACATTGCGCCACCGTAGATCACTTCACCGCTTCGCTCTTGATCTCTCACTAGCTTTGTACCGATTGGGGATTAGGATTTCAGTCCTACCTCGGTGCTGGTTTTGATCCTCCGGTCAATGCTTTTCATCATCATATTTTTATTAATTTTGCAGATCAATTGGGTCATCGGCGATGAAGAGGGTCGCACGTGAGGCGTTAATGGGCTTACCAAGTTTTGGCCCAAACCGTCTCACCGGCTGGGTCACACGAGCTAATGGACCGCATTATAGTTTGCGGCCACTGCCTGAAATGATATATTTAAGTTTGTTTATTGTTTCATGGTCCTATTTCTTATATACCACTTTGTGGGTCAAAATGATATACTTAAGTTTATTTATTGTTTCGTGATCGTATTTTCTATATATATTGAAGCATTTTTTACTGTTAATACTCTGAAATCACGAAGTGCAATAATGTTATCATTTTAAGTTTGATTATCTTTTGCTTGAATTGAAATCAATATGCGAATTCGCATAAACATAAGTTATTTTAAAATTCCGCAGCATCACATAAAGTTATCAACTAGTATATAATTAGAGTGATCTAGCAGTGCCACGTCATTGGCATGGACGATGGTCTCAATTGCTGTCGTCTTGGGGTCATAATAGCCCAACAAACATCATGCATTCAGCAAAAATACGTCCATCCTTAGGATCAACAGCCAATGGTGTAGCGTTCTCTGATGAGTAGTGATCTGGAAGGAAGTCATTGAACTCTACTATATGATATTCTATTGACCAGATGCAAAAATCTCTCATCATCCATATGTCAATCGTATTCACTCCTTGGTCTGAACTGAACAGACACAAAGCACGCCTTCAAGCTGTAGGATGGTCTGACGCCCACTTTCGTGGCTGCTGATGGTGGTGGACCTCGTAGGACTTAAAATTCGCCTGACTTGACATCAAATGCCACGATTTCACTGCGATCAGTGCATGGTTCGCATGTCAGTTTTCGAAGGTCCACGGCCGCCGCTTGGGGCGACGAAAGTTGCGAGTCCATTCCTCGGGCATCGAATTAACTTGCGTTCTAGAAGCTAATCGTCTTGCGAGCTGCGACTGCGTCGGACACACCCACCTACTCTGCCACGCCAAACGATCGACATCACAGCCTCTACAACCATTGTTTCTTCTTCGGGTTTCCATGGAGCACACACACCACGAACTGCCACGGACGAACACAGAGCTGGGAAATGACAAAATGCTTTCCGGCAATTTTAGCATGCTGCAACAAGCTTACACATAAACAAATATCTGCCCATCGGGTACAACATTTTTGAACAATGGCTTTCACAACTACGTAAATTCTGGAAACAACCACTTACAGAATGTAGGAAAATATTGCTTACGTAAGAGCCAAAGTGATCAAACCCTTTACCAGACCCTATGAAAGCGGAGGCTACATGCACCAGGTTGCCATTTTAGTTTCCATAACTACACATCATGTAGAACGACGCATGCCAAATGGATGAGCAAAAATATAGGGCAAACCAAAGAAGGAACCTTCTCCCGCACACAAAGAGGAAGATCGAATGAGCTGACCCGTAAAAGATCGACCAACTTTCATTCATGCCGCTTTATCCTGCAGATTCCCTACGCAGCAGCATCCCCTATTAAAGCACCGAAGGTGTTGTAATGGCCTCCTAACACAACAAAATTGCAGCAGTAGTAGAACACTTGTTAACAGAGGGGTCTTCAGGAGTGCCAGTGCAGTAACAATGTCTGGCCTTGGACTCGGCAACGGCAGTAGGGGTGTCAATGGCAAGAGCCAGAGCACTAGGGGCAAGGCCATGCTTCTCACCCTGGGCAAGGGTCTCAGTGAACAAGTTCTGCCTCAAGAGAAGGTTGTTGAGAGCTACCTCCCAAGACAGCTGCTGCGATGACCCAGCCACCAAGGCAAAGCTCCAACGGCTTTGTAATTGTACAGTATAACTTCGTTTGTATGTTGGGAATTCGATTTGACAATATAGTTAGCTTAGTTTATCTCAAAAAGATCTTTGGTAGAACCACACCATTGAATAGTCACTAGATGTTATTTTTTATGTGAACGTGTACAACGGAACTAGATTTCCATCAATTAAATATAAGTTGTACACAAAATTCAGTTGAATTTTTGCTACATGATGAGAACCAATACAACTTGGATTTAATGACGGGTATTCTTATCGATGATAATTTTGTGTATACAGGCTTAAAAGTTAAGGGCGACGACAATAGAATCGCAATCTAAAGTCTCCATTTGTTATGCCATGATTTGCTCCAGACCCGCAAATCATTCTAGTATGATTTCATTTTGCAGGCAAGACTTCAACTGTGAGGACAAGGTACACTGTTATGTCCAAGGAACTCCTGGATGACCACCCGGAGCTGAAGAAAGAGGGCACTCCAACGCTGACACCGTGGCTTGACATCTGCAACGCTGCAGTGCTTGACCTTGGTGCTGCTGCAGCTCGTGCTGCCCTAGATGAATGGGGACGCCCGGCAGCTGATATCACCCACCTTGTCTACATCTCATCCGTGAGCTTCGTCTCCCAGGGGGAGACCTTCACCTAGCAGCGCCAACTTGGACTTAGTCCAAACACCGTGCGCACTTTCCTTTTCTTCCTTGGCTGCTCGGGTGGTGCCGCCACCCTCCGCACTGCCAAGGACATTGCTGAGAACAACCCAGGAAGCCGTGTCCTTATAACGGCTGCGGAGACCACAGTGCTAGGCTTCTGCCCACCATGTTATGACCGTCCTTATGACCTTGTTGGTGCTGCCCTGTTCGGTGATGGTGCAGCAGCTGCAATCATAGGTGCAGGACCTATGAAACCAGAGGAGAATCCCTTCTTGGAGCTTCAGTTCTCAACACAGGAGTTCCTACCAGGGACTGACACAGTAATCGATGGCAAGATCACAGAGGAAGGAAATAACTTCAAACTAGGCCGTGATCTGCCAGAAAAGATTGAAAGCCGTATAGAAGGATTCTGCAGGACACTAATGGGCCATGTCGGGATAAAGGAGTTCAATGATGTATTTTGGGCCGTGCGTCCTGGTGGACCAGCAATACTGAACAGGCTAGAGGTCTGCCTCGAGCTTCAGCCAGGGAAACTCAAGATTAGTACAACAGCATTGATGAACTATGGGAATGTGAGCAGCAACAGTCTTCTACGTGTTGAAGTATTTGAGAGACGAGTTGAAGAAAGGAGCAATAAATGAAGAGCGGGGGCTGATCTTGGCTTTTAGCCCAGGCATCACGTTTGAAGGACTGCTAGTTAGAGGCATTAACTGAAACAGAAAGTGCATAGATGTAAAGGCATCAGTGCGAATAGCCACTGTTGACTGTTTCTATGTTTTAATCTATCAAATACTATATGGTACTTGAGTTTGCTTCCAAGGTGCTTGTGAGCTTCTGAATTTAAGACACTGATGCGAGATCATTTCTGTAACAGGTGTATGCTTCAGCAAACTGATAAAAGGCCAGCCAGCAAGTCGTCTCAACTGAAAATTAAGCAGAACTAAATGCTAACAACTTGAGATATAAAACACATCATTACAACAAGCATCTGACAGATTGTAGATGGTATCATCTAGTTCAACAAATGTTTAACATCATTGTAACTATTATTAGAAAAGTAGAGCAAGCTCTTACAGTGTAGAAATTATGGAGCAGCACTTCTTGCTATTCTTCTGAGACATTCATCACACTCTGATCTAAACATTGACCTTGACGAAAACAGAACTGCCCAATGACAACATGAAGAAAACACTTGATCCTGGTTGAAAGTCTATTTACTTCAATCTTCGTCATCATCCACAGTCCAAACCACATGAATTAATCAGATATAACAAATAGGCCTCTTGTAAAATCATGGATTCGAGTTTGGTGCTCCCTTTTCAAGTGACAATTCACCAACAATCTTCTCCCAGGCAGGTTTAGCATCGCCTTTCACAAGAAGATCCATTTTGGCAACAACATCCTGAGCCTCTGCAGATATACCTCCCTTCACCAAGCCCTCAACCAAACCCTTCACAGCCTCAAATGGTGGGGCAGCCTTCATCGCAAAGCAGCTCTTGCAAATCCAAAGCGCATCATCAAGCTTCTCTTTCTCCACCAAGCTCCTAAACAGCACCACATATGTTTGTGAATGTGCTGACACACCCAAGTCACTCCTCCCCTCCCGCCTCTTCATCACCTTCATCTTCTTGAACACACGCATCGCAGCCCCAACATTCCCCTCCTTGCAGTACCCATGCACAAGAGCATTGTAGGTAAGGTAATTTGGAGTCACCTCCTTTGACTCCATGAGATCAAGCAGCTCTTCCCCCTTAAAACTCTCCCCCTTCTTAGTGAACCACTGTATCCGGCAGTTGTAAGTGACAACATTTGGATCAAGCTTGCTCGTGGTGATCTCCTTCAGAACCTTCTCAAACCCCTCCTTGTCATCTTGCACAGAGTACCCAGCAAGGACGGTGTTGTAGGATATGATGTCTGGGGCAGGACGACGCTTCAACTTCTTATTGGCCATTTCATCTAGCAGCTTGCGGGCGGCAACAAGCTCGGAGTTCTTGACCAAAGCGTGGAGGAGCACATTGTGGGAGACCCGGCCGGGGACGACACCATGCGAGGACTCCGCAGATGCGAAGGTGGACTTGAGGTCATCGAGGCGGCCGGCGCGGAGGAGCGCGGACAGGAGCGCGGAAAGGGAGACGTCGGAGCGGGCGGTGGGCACGGATTTGGAGAAAGCGCGGAGCGCGTCGTCGGGGCCCGGGAAGAGGGAGAGCGCGCGGGCGAGGAGGCCCGGGGAGGGCGGGGCCGAGGCGAGAAGGAGGTCGAGGAGCGAGGCGGCGAGGTCGGGGCGGCGGAGGCGCGCGAGGCGGGAGACCGCGAGGGAGAAGAGCGGTCGCGAGGTGTGGAGGCGAGGGAGTTCGTGGTTGGAGAGCGCAGAGGCGACAAGGGAATGGATGTGGGTCGGGTCGGTCTCGCCGCGGATGGCGAGCTGGAGGTCGAGCACGGCGGAGCGGGTGGAGGTGGGCGCGGCAGGGCTGGAGGCGGAGCCAGAGACCGACGAGGGATCAACGTCGGGGAGCGCGGAGAAGGCACGGACGAGGCGAGCGGAGGCGGCGGGGCGCGGGTGCGCGGCGAGGCGGCGGAGGAAGATGGACGCCATGGTGGGTTTGGGGCCTCTTCTCCTCTCTCTGTCCGTTTCTTTTCTCACTGCGTTGTCAGTCGTTAGGGTTTGAGGTGAAAGCAGCGGGCATTTCTTGGTCCACATTTTTGCCAGTGAAAATTGCAAAAAATCACTTGTATTATACAGTTTTCATAGACATGACTACAAATATTTTTATTTTAGTTAATCACATGCATATAATATATAATTTTCATATACTCATTCATAACGTTGATCAACTAATATGTCTCTTATTTGAGATACAACATTGATCATGACGCTTCAACTTAATGTAATTATTATTTAAAAAAATATGGTGTCAATGAATTTTAACTTTTTATGACTGAAGATGCAAAATTCTAACACATGAGACACCATGAGCAAACATGAAAGTAAAAAAGATTAAAAATTATGATATATATATATGATTGAAACAATAACACATGGTACTATCGTATGATAAATCATTTAGAGTTGTGCCGAAAGAAAAAAACAAGAGGTATATTAGCCGGTCAAAATTATAAGGAGGTATATAAAAAATATGTAGAATTTGGTTGATTGAAACAAATGTATTAAAATGCATTTCACTCTATGATGAAGATTTTTTCTTCTCTTTTAACTGTGATCCGGATTCAGAACGGAATACACCCCATACCAATCTATCCAAACAAAACCAAAATTCAAGTGGATTTTTGGCCGGACTCGACCGCGTGACTCTCCGATGAGGTGAACTTTTTGGCCAGGTGCAATTGATCCCTCCACCGCTGGTGGGCGTCGCTGTCTGGCAGGTCGAGGGAGGAAGAAATGGCGTCGAGGGCACGATGGTTTTATCACATTAAGACTCTAGCGATGCTAAACGAGTAAACACTAATCAATTATAATACTGTTTTGGAGAAGACATCGATACCGGTGCAGTCTACACTTACCGATTTGCCGAATGCGACTGCGTATGAAACCGAGAAAAGCTTATTGTAGTTTTTGTTAATATTTTTTAGACTTCATATACCCTGATGGAATTCATGCATTCCAAGTAGGATAAAATTATGCGAGCGTAACAAGACATTTTGCATACAAACGGGGCTGCTGGACCCTCAATGATTCATACAAAACTCACTTCATGCAGAAAATAACCAAGGGTCGTGTTTGCACTTAGATAACCAGATATCTCACTACTAATTGACTTGGCTGTAGTAAAGACAAAAGGATACTTCTTCCATCTGTAGGCAAATTCATGTCACAATAATACAAATATAGTGCACTGTTACAGGTTGACTATCAAAACTGTGATGATGATATTTGAATAATGCGTTGTTACAGGTGCTCACAGGCCCCCAACTACTGTCTACTGACATAAGTGTAGCAACTAGAAAGTACACGGTGATATATTACAAGTCTAAAAACTACCTCCTCCTAGGTGGATCAGACGACCTACGTTGCCTCACATCTGTATCCGCTTTCTCCTTTGTGTCTGACTGTTTGCGTTTCCTTGTTAAATCATCAGCATAGCGCCGCCAAATAGATTCTCTGTCTTTGCTCGCTAACTTGTTGTACCTTGGATCGGACCTTAGAAGACCTTTGGCTTCGCTCCAAGAGCTAACTGCAGTCTTCCCTTTGTCTGTAGCCCGAACTGCAACCTCTGGAGTAATAACCTCGGATAGAAGCACTCGGAAATCACGGACACAGCGCTGGTGGAAATTGTACCAACATTAGCTCAAAAGTAAAGAATAACACGAGCATCCAAGCTCAAATGTGAAATACAATTCAATGAGAAGCAGAGAAGCCAACAATATCTGCTCAAATGAAATGGATCTGCGGAAGTACTAGTTACTCTCCGAGGTTCAACATGTGATAAGAGAAATCATGCCTACTGAACATTATTTGAGTACCACTTTCAACACAACGGTGTATGTAAATTTTCTGAATACTTGGGTGTGATCATGCATGAGGTATTAACACTAGGAATGTGTGCATAATATAAATAATTTGGTGCATGAAGGAATTCTTTGGATCAGCCACAATGCTAGAG
>VSTD030004535.1:0-10236 GCA_008808055.3 Sporobolus alterniflorus
TGACTGTTGATAATTGGTGGATGATATAAATATTTTATATGTAAAAAAATTATATTAAATAACTTATAGTGGATCATTCTTATATAAGTATAGATGATTTGTCTATTCATCACCAAACCACCAGTGATCTTGCCGGTTGGTAACACCCTCTCATTACGATCATGTGAATATCGTAGAGTATCTGATTGTGGACTAAACGACCAAACCACCAGTGATGTTGCCGATTGGTAACACCCTCTCATTGTGATCATGTGAATATCGTAGAGTATCTGATTGTGGACTAAACGCCTAATCATGTGCTTTTTAGATCTTTCAACAATCTTGAACGCCTTGCTAGCCTTCATCAGTGACAAACCTAGCGTCACCTTTCTCTTCTTCTGCCCACAGGGAATTCAAGGGCTTGGGATGGTCTCCATTGTGGTCCTTCGGTGCCATGATTGAGTCTACCCAATTAGATCATAATATAACTGATCGTAGGATCAATCAGTAAAACAAGAACTATTTCTGCAAAAGAAAAAAATCGGAATTATAATTTAGACAAAGCGTTAGCACTTCCGGACCTGGTTGCCGCTGACGGCCTCTCTCTAACCTCATCGCGCGACCTCTTCCACGGTGGATTAGGGAATGCGGAATTGGATTGGGGGGAGGATGCTAAGGGGAGGTGGTGGTGCACGGTGGCGGGAGTGACGATAGTGGCAGAGGCCGTGAGTGGGGTGGATGGTGCAAGACGGTGGCACAGTCGCCACCACTGCGTTGGGAGGCAGATTAGCGTCGGGCGATGACGACGGTGCCAAGGGTTGAGGTTAGAGTTCCCGAGGGCGGCAACGACAAGAGAACTCTGACAACCTCTAGGTATAGAAGGTTCAGGAGGAGGGGAGCGGGGACCAGGGGTGGGGTGGGTTGGTGGCAAGGTGTGGTGCTCAGGCGGTGGTGGCACCGCCTCGGATAGGTGGCCAGGCGGCGGCAGGTGGGACTGGAGAGATGCGTCATCGGATGAGGAGAAAAAGCAAAGAAGATGACAGAGGTCAGATACTAGCGAGGAACGACGCGGCACACGGGAACCGGTCGCATGTTGAGTTTATCGTGTGACAGATGCCGGCTTAGGCCGGTCCAACTGAATTCCCACCAGCCCACCAGTTCAAACAGGCAACGCCAGATGCCAGGGTTTTGGGGGGGAAATCGCCAATCCAACTCAAAACCGCGGACAAAGCAGCAGGCTAAATTTTCAAATCTGCCATCGATCCAAGCACTGGGCTGGCCGCTGGCGGATGAAAGCGCGGGAATGGCAGTTGGCAGGTAACACCTCGATCTCGCCGATCCGCAAGCGTTTCACCTCCTTGCTTTGGATCGCTCGCCGGATTCTGGCGGATGATGCGGACAGTTCGTCTCCGCGGCCATCCGGGTTCGACTGAAGTACTGAACGACACTTAGGGTTCCGGTAATTTTCCTCCCAAATTTATCTCAGATTGACTGGTTCTCTCGAATTACTCGTGCTATTGGATAAATTTTACAACTCCTTAGGGCGAGCTGCTTCCCCACGACCCGGACACGGTGGCGGCCAAGCAGCAGGGCTCCCGCCGTTGTTGCGGAAAGGAGCCCTCCTCCCGGACCCAATGCGCAGAATCACTCCTCCTGTGGGAGACAAGCCACTTTGGAAGAAGAATCATTCCCTTGTATTCAGATCTGTGACAGCAGTAAAGGCGGTAACATTTCGAACTATTTTTGCAGTCTCTTGGTGCTGGTAATTAGATTGTGCGTGTGCAAAATTACTGAATGAGGTGCCCGTAATAAATATTAGGGAATGCGCTTACTAACATTAGTATGCTGTTTGAGTTCTTTGGGTTGGATGACCAAACTGTAGTTTACATGCTTGTAATTGTTGGGTATCGATACAACGCTGGCCATATGATCCCTCAGATTACTGGCTATTGTGAATGAACGTTGGTGTGCAGGCTAATAATTTCTAATAGCAACAAACGTAGTGCTAAGCAACTGTGCTGGTTTGCATTAGCATGCATATGGCATATTATCAAGGTTGGATGATATATGGTGAGATAACATATCATCTTGAAATAACTGCTTTCCTGGTCTAATTTATGTTGTGAGACAATGTATTGTTTGTTGGTTAGTGGCCATCGATTTTTCACTGTTGATGTTCTATAGTATCCAGGTTGTCAAGCAAGGCGCTGGTTTAGGTGTAAACCAAAACGCTAGTATATGAGAGCACAGAGCATCACTGCCAGAAGTTCCATATGGGTGATAGGATATCTAGATAGACATAGAGCAAAGAACTAACTGCTGATTTATTCTACTTTTTCTCATCATGGTGGATGTCATGATATGAAGCTTATGACATGATTGGCTTCTCCTTTATTACTCGTATGATTCCTGCCTCAGCGACATTTGAGTTTGAACAAATTCTCCTTTTCACTGGTTACGTGGTAAGATATATTTGTTACTCATTTCAGTATTTCTCTCTACAGTTATTCTAGATCAAGAATGGCATCAGCAACGCATAGACTAGATATCCTTGTGTAGTCTGTGGGATGCCCTAATCATGTTGTTTGTGAAAATTACATTTTTATGTATTCTTCATGTTTTCCTTAGATGCTAGGAATGGATTTTCTTGCTTGATTGGCAGTTCTTTTTTCACCGGCCATAATAAGTAGTTAATTTGTCTAGCAACAGTCACATTTACATGTTAAATCGCCCTGTTATCCTTTCATTATTACAATTCTACCACAAATTTTGGATGACTATTCTCATAACTGATGGATTTCTGACTCCAGATTTGAAAGGTTCGTGTTCGTCATACTATCTTCGAGGCTTTACCAGCCTGGCTCTATCAGGCTTTCACACTGAAATTGTAAGTACAGTTTTTCTGTCTGTATTCCAAGCAGATTCTTAGCTGAACTGATTGGTCTATATCTTACTGAACCTAGTTGATATCAACCACACATTCCAATTCTATTCCATGCTGAACTGGCTTATCCGGGAATCACTCTGAAGAAGTTCTATGTTTAAAGCTAAGCATATCTCATATGTGAAGCTTTTTGACAGTGTTAGTACAAATATCACAGAATGGTACTCACTACTGTCGTTTTGGTAGGGTCAGTATGCTAATGGGTCCTACTCTTATTATTATTTGTTGTATATAATGTGTTCCCCGATCCATATGTGCTTGCAAAACTACATGATACTGTCACTTGGGAGAAGCAGTTCTAGTTTCCCGTCCTGTAGGCTACCGCAGCCCACTGGTCCACACAGTGCTCTGCACCTTTTCCTTTACGTCTCTTTGCCCTTTACATTATGCCTATCCCGGTTGCCCTTTTGGGCCTTTTGTTCAGTGTTTGCTACGATTTAGAATTATTGTGAAATGTGTTATTACAGTACTGTACCAATGAGCAAATATACTCATGTCGGCCTTATGTCCTTGCATTTTAATTTCCTTAGTCCCAATCTTTGTTCTTGATCATTTACTTGTTGTTTTTGAAATAATACATGCATATGAAGGAATTTGTTGTGCCACTCAAAAGCTATTTGATTTGTTCAATTTTACCATGGTCAGAAACTGACTAAGATGTACATCTGACATTGCTAGGGTCTCAACATAACTACCATTTATCAATTTCTCTATTATGTGCAACTTTATGGATCAAGAACCATTGTGCATGATATTGAGCATTTTGTATGATAAAATTGATAGGATTTGCTGTCTAATTTGTGCAGAAGTCATTATGTTTTACTCTCTGATTTCAAGACGTCTAACTAATCATGATTAATCATACTGATCGGTCCAGCACCTCGATTAGGAGACACGACCTGATTAGGCCACATAGTTGTCCGGTCGTCTGCCTAATCATCCTATAATCATGATTAATCGGGCAATTAGGAGTAGGGGACGGCCACCTGTGTTGAAAGCCATGCGCTGCCGAGGCCAAGCATGCGTGTCGCCGCCACGCTCGTGCACCACCAACGGCAGGAGCTCTCTCTCTCCGCTTGCCATTGGCCGTCGGTCCTACTCGATCCAAATTTTTGGAGGTGGAATGATTTAGGGCTAGGTTTTACACAGTGATGTGCGTTTTGTTTGATGCTCAATGACCGATGGTAATTGGATTCGGACGAACAATGATGATGGACTCAGCCTCTTCTAGTCCAATAATGTAAAAGGACTGGGCTACCCCTCTTGCTTGCACGACGTTGAGCCCTCATGCTCGAGCGCCGCCGCGTCGCGTCATCCACGCTAAGATCCGACCGTGCCACTGCTCTGTCTTGGACCACAATCCGGTCGCGCCACCGCTCTCCTTGCCTCGTGGAGGCTCCACTCGACCTAGAGCTCCCGACCTCTTTGACAAGGATGACCAAGACAACTAGGTGGGCGACTAGTCATCCTAATCATCATCCTAATCGTGATTAGTCGCCTGGTCGCCCTCCTTGGTCGACCGGACGACTTGAAATCTTTGGTTCTATTCCATCACATAGGTTCAGCTTAATTATTTGTAATCCTAAAAAACTTAATTCTTTGTGAAAAATGAAAAACAACTGATTTCACTTTCCTTCGTGGCCACATTCTCTAGAAGAATTGGACAAGTCTTCCAAATTTGAGCAAATACTATCAGTCACCTGACAAAGTGTCCAAACAAATTTACGCATGCGACTTCTCCAGTCCACAGTTAACACAGAGTAGCTACAAACATAAGCTCATTTTCTGCAAAGTCAATGTCGGTACCTTGCAGACCGATACCCCGCATACATGCTTTAAGAAAAGATAAGCAGTAGTGCGTGCACTCACGCGCTGCCATATTCCCTACAGCTTCGAACCTCACCTCCCTATCAAGGTGGGCTCTGACGCTGCCACATGTCTTATAGCTTTGAATCTTGTCTCTCGATTGAGGTGGGCTCCGGCGCTGCCACGTGTCCTATGACACCGGACCTCACCTCCCGGCTGAGGTGGGCTCTGGCGCTGCCGCGTGTCCTATGGCTCCGGACCCTGCCTTTCGGTCAAGGAGGGTTCCAGTGCTACCACGTGTCCTGTGGTTTTCAATGGGCCATGGGCCTCAGATATATAAAGAAATGCCTAGTTGGCTTACCTATGCAGAGCACGCATGCATGTTCCAATGCTCACGTATTTTCAAGACACGCATGCATGTTCCCAAGGCACCTGATTTCAGAGTCATTATGGGACTGCAAGATGTGTGAACAGGCGGCATCATCATAACCTGCAAGATGTGCGGACAGTGCGCTACAGTGCAGCTCAATATTGTGGCACCGCGCAGCTGACCGCGCACAAGCACGACTGGCAGGGGATGTACCGTTGCCTGTGTGCAACGTGGCAAGAACGATGGGATGGGGCGCACTCCGCCCACCTGACACCATCATTTGCCTACTCCTACCTATAAAGCCCTAGCTGTTATAATAGGGCGTCAACTACCCCAGGGCCACCTGTCGGGCCCTGGGTTTGCATGTAAATTGCTCGACCCTGTGCTATAAAGGGATCGGGCAGCCACTGATTTCAGGAGAATCCTTTCAGGCCAGGTCAACGCTAGCTGAAAGAACACACACGACAATACAAACTCATCCCGTGGACGTAAGGTGCTTTGCTTCAAGATAGGTGGTGAGCGCTCTCGAATATCCGGCATCACCTCCTAGGGGCCCGTCATCGACGTCTTCAAGATAGGTGGTGTGTGCTCCTGAATCTTTGTCAACGCCTCCCAAGAGGCCCACCATCAACGTCTTCGAGACAGGTGGTGGGCGCTCTCGGATCTTCAGCATCGCCTCCCAAGGAGCCTGCCACACGGTATCCTGCAACTGAGTGGTAGGCGTTCCTAGACCTCTGGCAATGCCTCCCAGGGGGCCACTATGAGTAGAATGTTTTTCAGTGAAAAAATTTCAAGTCCTTACGTAGCTAAGGACCTAGAGAAATAACTACCAAAGTAAAAATTCAGAATAGCTGCGTGGGACGGCGAGATAGTGTCCCACCTGTGGATTCGTTACCTCTCACGAGGTGGGCCAGGGACCATTGTCGGTACCCCGCAGACCGGATACCCCCGCATACATGCATTAAGACAAGACAAATAGCAGAGCGTGCACCCACGCGCTACCGCGTGCCCTGCAGCTCCGAACCCAGCCCCCTTATCGGGATAGGCTCCGGTGCTGCCATGTGTCCTACAACTCCGTACCTCATATCCCTGTCAAGGTGGGCTCCGACGCTGCCATGTGTCCTATGACTTCGGACTTCGTCTCCCGGCTGAGGTGGGCTCTGACGCTGCCACGTGTCCTATGACACCAGACCTTACCTCCCGGCTGAGGTGGGCTCCGGCACTGCCGCGTGTCCTATGGCTCCAAACCTTGCCTCCCGGCCAGGGAGGGTTCCGATGCTGTCACGCGTCCCGTGGTTCCCAATGGGTCGTGTGCCTTAGATATATAAAGAAAGGTTTTGCTGGCCTACCTATGCAGTTAGGCTCACGTGTTTCCAAGGCACGTGTGCATGTTTTCAAGGCGCCTGACGTCAGAGCCAACATGAGTATGCAAGACGTGCAGACAGACATCATAACCTGCAAGATGTGCAAACATGGCGCTATAGTACAACTCAACAGTGCGGTGTCACATGACAGACCGCTCACAGGCACGACTGATAGGGAATGTGACCCGATGGGACGACGCAGTACCGCTGACCGTGTGTAACGTGACAAGAACGATGGGACGGGGCACACTCTGTCCGACTGACACTATCATTAGCTATTGTAATAGGACGTCAACTAGCCCGGGGCCACCTGTCGGGCCCCGGGTTTGTATGTAAACTGCTCGGTCCTATGCTATAAAGGGACCGGACAACCACCGATTTCGGGAGAGTCCTTTCAGGCCAGTTCAACGCTAGCTAGAAGAACACACACAATAATACAAACTCATCCTATAGATATAAGGTGATACGCTTTGGTGGCCCGAACCACGTAAAATCATCGTGTCCACCTTACTTCATCTATAGCTGCAACTCAAGAGATCTAAGCCCATCCAACAAAGAACCACAACAGACTGCTCTAGTAGTAGTGCTGATGGAAGAACAGTAAAACCACTTCGACAATCAATTAATAGAAAACCTGTTGGGAACAATACCATATAGGTTAAAGTAGAGGTGCAGAGCTTGTTAATGAATGATTCTTTGTGAAAAGCTTCAGGCACCTGCATGTGGGTGTGGATCTCAGAAGGTAACTTGTGTAGAAAGACTAATTGGGACCAGGGTTTATAAATTTGGCCGAATTTGCTGAAATTTGGCGAATTCAGTGGTGGCAGATTTTCTATAATTTGGCTGTTCATCTGAATTCAGTACTGTTCATACAATTTTTTGGTACTGTTCACCCAAATTTCAGTATAAAATTCAAGTTCGGTCATATCCGATTTTTTTCACCCCAGGAATTTTTAAACTCTGATTGAGACTGCATTCTGAGAGACAGCGGTAACACAGGCAACCTGTTGGGGACACCATCAGCAAGCCTGCATGATTCTCTCCCCCCACCACAAAGCGGCTCGGTTTGCATTCCTGCCTCTCTTAATTATATCCTGCCTTTCTTCTCTATCATTCGTATTCTCATCACTAATATCATGGATAATCTATTGCTCCTTATCTTGGATCAACATGTCAGTAACAAAGCATTATATATTGGTTACGTGTAGTATACTACTGCTAGTTGAATGTCAGTTAACTGTCATTGATCTAAAGCCTTTGTTTACTTTGTATTTACCATAATAAATTTACAAAAGGAATCTGATCTCACTCCTAAGCAACTGTATAACAGTGTCGCTAGTTTGGCGGTGAATTTTAAATTTTCGAACAATTGTCCTTCCGCTCACCATTGTCACTGCTGCGGTGCTCCTCCAGATTGCAATAAGTCGACATTAAATGCTCCTGCTCAAAGCGGCTGGCCAAGGTAATTGAAAGCTGTGACGCATTGAATACAATCAACGTTCAGACGCTGCAGACAGGCGTAGGCCTTGAATAAGATATTTTGGCAGAATTCCGACCGTCCTTTTAATTCCCACGGACCGGGTTTTCTGCTACTTTCTTCTCACCGGTAAGGCTGGTTCTGTTGTCATCAGATTATATCTGTTAGCTTTCTCTTTCTCGTCTACTAGCGTTCTATCAGTAGTCTGTAGTATCTAATTTACAGCTACATTAGTGTCACTTATATCAGTTTTCTCTCTCTTAGTTAGCACCATAATTTTAGACTTAATTATTTTAGAATTCATTTCATGATAAATGAATTTGAAAAAATATTTATATAAATATTTAAAATATGATTCATAAAATAAACAAGTAGTTTTGATTTTTTAGAATTTTTTAGACATCAAACGGTATTTATAGATGGATGGGTACGAAATTTATTTTTTTAGAATTTTTTGCAATCAAATTTAAGTTCAAATAGTCGAATTTGTATTCAAATGGTCAAATTTGAATTCAAACGGATCAATCAGGAGTTGAGAGCATACTACTGTCCACCGATTCCAGTGGCGTGCGATAGTGCGGACGGTACCACCCGAGCGCTATCGCCCGACCCAACTCCAGCGTGGACGGAACCGCTTGGTCCGGGCTGACGCTACCCCTACCATCCGTGTGAGCCTCCACGCCACCTCCACCAGGCGGTACTGCCTCTAGGGCGGGCGGTAGCGCCGCCCACTAGAACCAGACTAAAATTAGGTAGTTTAGAATATCATTTGTCATATTAAAAATCAGTAATTAGATGCTAATTTTGTTGTATGAGTTTATTAAATAGCACATTTGATTAATTTACTTTACCACCGTTCACTCGTCTGACTGGTTGGCTTCTCTCTGGGCGTGGATCCTCTATCATAATAACACGTCTGTTGACATGTGGCCCCAAGCCCCTATATCCGTGGCCATGTGCTATGATAGAGGATCCCAACCACTCCTCTCGCCCAATGTTGGGGGTTGTCAATTTAATTCCTCACAACCTCTTTTTTTTTACCGGGACCAGCGACCCTAAGAGCAAAAGCATCTGAAGTTTGGCATGGTACTGAGAACGACTTGCTTTAGGAAGTTTGGTCTATCTCTAGAACGATCTACTTTTATGAATCGGAGGGAGTAATCACTAAGCTTGTATACATAATTAGAAGAGGTGGAGAAATAGAGAATTAGATTGGAAAAATAGATTAGAAAATATGAAGGAGAGATATATTGGAAAGCGACTCTTTTTTGGACAAATTTGAATACTAGAATGACATTATTTGGCCGGAGGGAGCGCTAGTTTGTAATTTCTTTGCAGGCAAATATTACACAACGTTGGAATTTGGAATATTGAAATTGGCTATCTTTTCTCAAAAAAATTTGCCACTATGAAACAATTTGTGTGCCATTCACGACAACTGTGGAATGTATAGTTGATACCAGGATGGGTACAGTGGTGAACAAGCTAGCACAACAATAATTTCAGAGTACCATGTTTGGCATTTAAAGATGATGAAATGGTCAAGATAAATACTTCCTCTTTCAGTTGAAAATGTCACATTTGACTTACACACTACGTTTGACTTTTTATTTTATTTTTAAAATATTATTTATTTTAATGTTTTTAATCATTATAGATTTTTAATTATAATATATTTATCTTAGTATTTATATAAAATTTATAAATAACACAAATGATCAAACATAACATATAAAAGTCAAATACAACACTTTTAATGGAACAGAGTAGTAGGCATATGCAATTCTGTACGGCTTGTTTATATCAGTTTTGCCAGATTTAACAGGAGTTAATAAGGATGAAATTAAACATTTCCTAGCAAAAGATACTAGTGTCATTTTGGACAAAAGCACATCTAAAGCGAGAAAACAGATCATTTTGTCGATTCCTATTTGCTCTACTCGTAGTCGTAGCACATTAATAGCATCTTAAGGGGGCAGCCGTCACAGTACCGCTCCGACTGCTCCCACGACCTCCACGCTCCACCCCGCCGCGCTTGCGCAGCACTACCACCACCTCTCTCCGGCACGCCCCCGAAACTGCTCCGCGCAAATGGACAAGGCGCAGCTGTGATCCGTGCACCCTCCTCGGTCCTCGCCCCACTTGCTGCGTCGCGATGGCCGCCGCCCGCCTTGTCCTTGCCCTCGCCGGCCTCCTTATCGCCGCGGCTGCGGCGAGGACCAGCGCGCTGACCGACGACGTGCTCGCGCTGGTGGTCTTCAAGACGGGGCTCTCGGACCCGTCGGACCGCCTCGCC
>VSTD030004536.1:0-10236 GCA_008808055.3 Sporobolus alterniflorus
CCTCCATGCGTAGTGTGTGGTTCTCTCAAGGGTAAGCTTTTCCATGCTACCAAAGAGAACACCGAGGTAAAGCAGGAGGTTGCCTACTTGACTACCACAAAGAAGAGGAAGCACTCAAACCATCTAAAACCCACTACCCATCCAATCCAAAGCCATCCTTTAACCCAAAGAGAGAAATGATAAAAGAATCCACTAAGTCAAGAGAGAAAGCTTTTGTGTGCATGTTTTGTGGCCATGCCGGTCACTTGGATGAGTTTTGCTTCTGTCGCAAGAGAGTTGAGAAGAGGCGCTTTGAGTATGCTAGAAACTCATATCATGATGAGTTCCTTGATTTTCTACCTCGCACTTACTCTCGTGCTTCACCTCGTACTTCTCATGCTTTGTCTCGGTTCTCTCATGGACCTAACCATCACTCATATGGTTTTAGTTCATGAGAGAACATCTTTGTGCCTAGACACTTTGGTTATGGCCCACATCCTCATCATGGTGTCATTTCTCACATATGCCTGGTTTTCCTGCTGGAGGGTCTCACACTCACTTTGAGCCCAGACACTTGGATGGTCCATGTTTCCTGTTGTGGTTCTCGTCCCACTGGGCCAAGTGGTGAAGTGCTGAAAACTGTGAAGACTTCCTCAGGTCGCACTGAGCCATCGACCTCTTCTTGTCCTACGTAGGTGTTGGACGGAGGCCTGGAGGACAAGTGGCTCATGGATCCGGTTGCTCATGACACATAACCGGTGATAAGAAATGGTTCTTCAGCCTCACTCCCCTGTCACACAAGGAGTATGTGACTTTTGGGGATGACAAGAATGGTAAGGAGCTCGGTACTGACGGCATCAAGGTAAATGATCACTTCACCTTGAATGATGTCACTCTTATGGACAGGTTGACATACAACCTGCTTTCTGTCTCATAGCTGGTTGATGCTAATTTGAGTGTGCTTCTTCACAAATCTGATTCTCGAGTTCTTGATTCGTCTGGTGGTCTTGTTTGTGGTGTTTCTTGGATTGGAAATGTCTTTCAAGCTGATTTCTCATTTGCTCAGTCTTCCTTGAGGTGTTTGCTCTCTTAGTCTTCTTCCAAGCTTTGGATGTGGCATAGGAGAATAGGCCATCTGAGTTTCAACATGTTATGTAGTCTCAGTGGCTTAGGCCTACTCCGAGGATTGCCCCTGCTCAAGTTTGAGAGTGACGTTGTTTGTGCTCATGATCGTCATGGCAAGATGATCGCTGCTTCCCATACTCCGGCTAACACCGTGATGACTGAGCAACCTGAACAGTTACTCCATATGGACACTGTCGGTCCCTCTCAGGTTCGCTCCATGGGAGGCAAGTGGTACGTCATTGTCATCATTGATGACTATTCTTGTTACTCTTGGGTTTTCTTCTTGCAAAGCAAGGATGAGGTGTTTGAGTACTTTCGGAGCTTGGCTTTGAGGTTGAACAATGAGCATCCCAACTACTTGAAAGCCATTTACAATGACAATGGGACCGAGTTCATGAATGCCTCTTTCAATTAGTTCTGCCTTGAGCATGGTGTTGATTAGTAGTTTCCCGCCCTGCATGTTCCTCCACAAAATGGACTTGTGGAACGAAAGAACCGCACTCTAGTTGAGATGGCTAGGACGATGCTTGATGAGCATAGGACTCCCTTTTTGGCTGATGCTATCACCACTGCTTGCTATACCTCAAATCGAATCTTCCTATGCTCAATTTTGCATTTGACCCCCTTTGAGCTTCGCTTTGGCTGAAATCTTTTTGTCTCTCATCTCATGCCTTTTGAATGCAAGTGCTTTGTTCTGAAATGTGGAAATCTTGATAAATTTGAGTCTCGTTCTTCTGATGGCATCTTGCTTGCATACAACCCGCATGGTAGATCTCATGGAGTGTTTAACCTTGAGACTAACACCGTTGTTGAGTCAAGTGATGTGACCTTCGACAATACTGCTCCTTGTCCTCATGATGTCTTTGAGTGTGTAGGTGACAAGGAAATGGAGGACAACGTCTTTGTAGATGAGGAACTACAGGGCTTCGACGATGATGAAGATGATCCACTACGTCCTTCTACATCATCACCCGAGCATGTTCCTACTTTCACACTTGAAGCAGAGACTCCTCAAGCTACGACCTCTTCCATAGTAGCGGCGGAGGCGTCACGGGTTGAGGGGAAGATCATCTTTGACCAGGGAGCACCCTCTCACATTCAGAAGGCACATCGACCTCAGCAAATCATAGATAATCTGAATGAAAGGGTAACATGGTTCTCAAGGTCAGCTCATCTCTCCTATTTCACAAACACTCTCTTTGTTACCCTCTTTGAGCCTCGAGATGTTGGACACGCTCTTTCTGATTCAAGTTGGGTCAATGCCATGCATGAGGAGTTAAAGAATTTTGAGAGAAACTAAGTTTAGACCTTGGTTGAGCCCCCTCATGATGTGAATGTCATAGGAACCAAATGAGTTTTCAAAAACAAACTGGGGGAGGATGGTGAGGTTGTGAGGAACAAGGCTCGCCTTGTTGCCCAAGGTTTTAGTCAGGTGGAAGGTCTAGACTTTGGGGAAACTTTTGCTCCTATTGCTTGTCTTAAGGCCATTAGGATTCTCTTAACCTTTGTCGGATCCAAGGGATTCAAGCTCTATCAGATGGATGTGAAAAGTGTTTTCCTAAATGGTGTCATACAGGATGAGGTCTATGTTAGGCAGCCCCCAGTTTTTGAGAACCCCAAGTATCCTAATAGAGTGTATAAGCTTTCAAAAGCTTTGTACTGGCTTAAGCAAGCGCCACGGGCTTGGTATGCTAGGCTTAAGAAATTTTTGCTAGAGCATGGGTTTGTGATGGGGAGTGTAGATAAGACTCTTTTTACTCTGAAACATGGCAATGACTTCTTACTTGTTAAGATATATATGGATGATATCATTTTTGGTGGCTCATCTCACTCTCTTGTGTCTAGCTTTCAGGAAATGATGGAGAATGAGTTCTAGATGTCCATGATGAGAGAGCTAACCTTTTTCTTAGGTATCCAGGTGAAGCAAACAAAACAAGGTACCTTTGTACATCAAGCCAAGTACACGAAGTACCTAATGAAGAAGTTCAACATGGATGAGCATAAGCCTGTGTCAACCCCGATGAGCATGGCAACACTGCTAGATCCAGATGAAAATGGCGAGGCTATGGACCAGAGGAAGTACAGGAGCATGATTGGCTCCCTCCTGTACTTCACGGTGACACAACAGGACACTCAGTTTGCCGTGTGCCTGTGTGTACACTTTCAGGCTTCCCACGCTCTTCACATCGGATGATAGTTCAGCAAATCTTTAGGTACCTCAAACACACTCCTGAGTTTGGGATTTGGTATTCTGCTTCTTCTTCGCTTGATCTTGTTGGCTTTTTCGATGCAGATTTTGCGGGGTGTGGGATTGACCGAAAGAGCACTTTTGGTACTTGTCATTTTCTCGAATCTTCTCTGGTTTGCAGGTCTTCTCAAAAACAATCTTCAGTTGCTCGATCCACCACAGAGGCTGAGTATGTAGCTACTGCTAGCTGCTACTCTCAAGTCCTATGGATTGTGCACACTATGAGAGACTTTAGAGTGATCTTTGAGAGAGTTCCCCTCATGTGTGATAACACCAGTGTCATCTCTATAGCCAAAAATCCAGTCTTCCACAAAAGAATGAGACACCTTGAGAGGAGACACCACTTCCTGAGAGATCACGTTGAGAAGGGAGATATTGAGATAAGATATATTGATACAGATAGACAGTTGGCTGATATCTTCACCAAAACCCTTGATTCTTCTCGCTTTGCTTCTTTGTGGGGGGGGAAATTGGTATTTGCCATCCTTATGGCTTGGTTTGAGGGGGAGTTTGTGCTTTATCTTATATACTTGTATCTTTTGCCTTTCTCTTGCATTTTCTTCATACTCACCAAAGTCACTTTGCTTCACTTGCTATACTAGCTTGTATTTGCTTAATTATGCTTATCACTGTGCTAGGATGAGTAGTAATGAGATGTGAAACTCTTTTGTTAGGCCATGCTAGATAACCTACTATGATTGCAATGTTGAGCACATGTTAAAACTTGACAACTCAAGTAATTGCTCTTGTTCACCACTTGTATAAGTGATTTTATCTTGATTGAGACTTCATTTATGACTTGCTGGGTAAGTCTTGTCTTGGGCAACCTCACTTTGAGAAGTGAAACCCTTTGTCAAATGTTTAGCTCATGATGAGACTTTGAAGAGATGTGCGCCTCTTGTGCCAAAAGTGCACTCTCTTTTGACTTGTGTTTAAACTTGCCTAAAATTCAGTTGTATTCTGTGCTTAATGAGAATTCCAATAAGATGATCTCAAAGCTCCGGGGTGTTTGTCATACCCAGTCGTGCGACCCTTCGTGCGGTCTAGAGGTCATCTGAGGGATGTCCAATACGGTGATCTTGAAGCTCCGGGGTGTTTGCCATACCTAGTCGTGTGACCCTCCACACAGCCTAGAGATTACTTGAGGACTTAAAATGAGCAAATTGCAAACTTAATTGCTTATTTACTCACTTGAACAAGTTGAGTGCTTAGTTGCATATGTGGGCATTTGGCAAAGCACGCTATCCCGAACTGTTGTTGCTCTTCTTGAGATGATATCTAGCAAGTTTATATGCTTGTTTTGGTTGAGATGAGAGTCTTATACTTGTGCTGGCTTGCTTAACTTGCTTATTCACCTCATGTTATATCTTAGCTCATGGCTACTTGCTTGTTATCTTGTACTAGTCTCTTTGTGAGGATTCACTCTTATTTTGCAAGTCTTGACATAATGATGTGTATAATTGCTTAAATACTTACTTGTATGCCTTGTGAAGCACCCTAATTTTGATCTCATGCATAGCATTTTGATCTCATGCCTACAAAAAAATTGCATGTTGTTTTGGAAGGAGCACAAGGACGACACCGAATGTATACATTGCGGTAGGTCCAGATATGTGAAGGGGGTAAACAAAGATGGAGCATCTGTCAGCACAAAAGTGGCAGTCAAACAACTTTGTTACATACCTATCATGCTAAGGCTGAAACGACTATTCCTGTTGTTGACGTTTCTTATACAGCTCCGCAAGCACACGGAATTGTCAATGTAGCACTTCACCGGGAGTACTCTCTAGGTATCATATTTATATTTTCTTAAGGAATGAAAGATCTCTATCTTGTCTAAGACTAACACAGGGAGTAACTGGGGTTAACGGACCCACACACTAGTTCTCCAGGTGGGATGAAGGAGGAGGTTCCCCTTAGCAATCCTTTTATAGGGGAGCCAAGGTGTGGCTGGGTGGCCAGCCCATGTGGCTAAAAGCTCTCCAATTTGTCCCCAAGATGTTGTGGTTGAGATAAAGAAGAAGATAGTACAAGGGAAAGAAGGGAAAAAAGGGGAAAGCTGGCCGACCGGACATAAATCTTTAGCTGGGCAACCACACTTGGCCTCCACTCGACTCCCACTTTCATTCCTCACCACATCTTGCTCCTCTCATGCTTACTCCACTAACCAAAAGCATCAAAAGTAAAGCAAATTCCCTTCATCTTTTTCCAAAGGTCTATTTATTTCTTTTTTAAAATCTTAGATTTTATGATATGCAATGATGCAAAAAATAAATATGTTGTGGGAAAGGAGTAAATAAAAATGGTGGATGAAAGAGGAGAGAAAATGCAAATGATGGAAGATTGGCGGAAAAGGAAATATAAGATAACTATCGGTTTATTCTCCAGGTAAGAGCATCACATTTTAGGTCTGTGAGCACTTCACTAGAGAACTTGTCACAGCAGGTGTGGCATTCTTGATGCGTCGAGAAAATTTCATAGAAAAATTCTCGACTGCGCTGAGCTTCTTATCGGGTGTCATAGCATTGTTCGGCCTTCTATTTCACGATTGAGGGCGATTTCTCATGTGCTTGTTAGCAATCATAAAATGCATATATTTACCGCCAACATACCTACATTTCATTCAAGATATAGAGGATAGGTGCTAATAACTAACGACTTCAACAAGTTTTGTTGATCTACCATTTCAGGAACATCAGATAACAGAAAAGCTCCACATGGACCAAAATCCATGCATATCTTCATTATGTCCAAAATAAGGCATAGTCACAGAAAATATGACACAAGGAAATGACGTGGCACAAAGCACGGGCTCAACCGAGCCAAGGTGTGGCCGACCGGTCACATCACCTTGGCTAACCGGCCATGTGTGGGCGCATGTTCAAAAACTATTTTGTCTACGTGTCCAGAAGAGGCGGTGCTCAAGCTATCCAATGCCCAAAGGCAGTGCAAGGAGGAAACTTGGCCGCCTGGCCAAGTTGCATGGCTGGCCGGCCTGACCAATGGGCCTCATGCACCCAATCTTTGGCTAGAGCACCGCCTTACTCCTCCTATAAATATGACGGTGCTCCCCTGGTAGAAAGTGTTAAGAATGTGAGGTTCACCCCCCCCCAATGGACTTCCAAATTCAATCTTTGTAGAGTAGAGAGAGATGTGAGGTTCTAAGGGCCAGAGGACTTCCCAGCTTGTTGGGAGTCCTTGGAGTAGCTCGAGCGTGGAAGCTCTGCCAGAATCCATTCGGGTTCGATGGAGTTTTCCGAGCTCTAGTTCGGTCAAGTACGGGAGCTCTGCCGGAATTCTGTGAATTCTGATAGAGAGCCGACTCTCGAGTCCCCCTGGTGTATCAGGATCTTGGCTTGTCAGGATGCCCACGACATTACCTCGGAGTGGGTGATTTGCCAATCATAGTAAGTCATTCATTCACTTCTCTTATGTTATTTGTGCATTTACATACCATATAGTAGAATTGGCGTTTGTCTTGTCGTATATATGGTCCCGTGGTTGAGGATCAATCGAGTATAGTGGGACCCAGTGTGGTGAATATTACTTGATCCCTCGAAGGTTAATTGCTTTCATCTGGCCGAAGATCCTAGATAGTGCACTCAACATGGTGTTGGAGGCATTCTCTATGCACGTGGTGCCCCCGGCCATACGAATTATTGTGGTACCAGCGGGAGTGACAGTTCTGTTAGGGCTTTGTAATCCACCACATGGCTGGACTAGTACGGTGGGCCCCTCCCTACCTGGCCTCACTATAGCCCCTTTTGTGGATTCCTTGTTGTGCTATAGGTTGATCAGACAGCCTAAGTCTATCCTTCGAGACAGTCCCAAAATCTAAGGTACGTGTATGCATTTATATAATTACATTTGAGTTGTCCTACTCGCCTCTAGGTTAAACTTATCTTTTCTTTCACCAAAGTTATCACATGGTATAGGTAAAGTGCTAGTCTGCCTCTGTCCCTGTGGATTTGATAACCCTAGGAATACTCTTAGGTGAAAGCTATTACAATTGGCATCTGTACGCTTATGGATTATTCTGTTGGGCTTAAGGACCGCCAATAATCTTTCTGGCGCCGTTGCCAGGGATAGCTATGCTAAATTAGTATTTTTATCTTAATCCATCTTTTATACCTAAAATAAAAATAAAAAAATTAGTTGTAGTAGAATAGATATGGTTTGCACCCCTATCTATAAATGTTTAGCTCCAGAAGGGAAGTATATGGAGCCAGCTACTTAACTACACCCTATCAAAGCTGTAGGGTATGAGATTCACCCAGATTTCATATCCTTGGTTAGAGAGTTTGGATGAAAATCTGTACAAGCGTCTGTAGGATTTTGAGGAGATGTGTGCCACACTCATGATGTTAGGAATGAATCAGGAGACACTTAAGTAGAAGGCCTTTCTATTCTCGCTAATGGGATGTGCAAAGCAGTGGTACAAGCTACATGTCAGCAGTTGTCATGGCAATTGGGTTATCTTAAAAGATCAATTCTGTTTTGCCTTCTTCTCATTGTCCAAGATTATTGATCTTCACAATGAAGTTCTTAATTTTGCTCAGAAGGAAGGAGAGAGTTTGGGAATAGCCTGGTTCAGATACAATCAACTTGCTTTGTTAGGTCTAGAGTTATCTATTCTAGATGCTATGTTTATGCGGCATTTTGTGCACGGGTTGGGTACAGAATCCGCCAAATATCTGGATATGACTTCTGGGGGAGTCTTTGTTCATTGCATGGTTGAAGAAAGGAAGTTGATCATGCATAGAATCCTCTTGGTCACTCCGCTTGAAGATCTGCAATTCAAAGCTCCACTAATTTTTTAGGATGAGCCAATAATCACTTATCTGGACACCTCAGATATCTCAGCCTTACCATCAATGGAAGAATTACTTCAACTCACTGCACCAGGAATAGGCTCAGAAAATGGAATTGAAGACCCCACTCCATTTCCCTTATCAATCGAAGAAGATTGCTTCGATTACGACATTGGGAACTCATCAAAGGCTCCCGCCTGCGACTTAAAGGGTCTCAAATTTGAGCCTACTGGACAAGACTTGGAGGAATTGTTGGCTTCCAAGGAGAACCTTCTCGAATTGTCTGCTATAATCAGCAGAAATTGGTCAACAACTGTTGAGGAAGACGGTAGCTATATCCGGATTTGTCCTAATTCCAAAACAATCCGTTGTTGCTTGCAAGGTTTTTTGTTCCAGATGGTTTGCTATGATGCAAGAGTAGGTTTGAATATTTTGCTATTGGATGAAGCATCCAGCATTGATTTACAGCCACTTATATCATCAACCAAGATTTTACAGTGGCAGCTGGGACAGAACTTGCAGTGCAAGGGTGTGGTTCCCATAACCACAGTAATAAAAGGGAGTAAGATGTGCTTCAAGTACCACATCTTTCATGACCCTGGTCTGACCTTCATCCTAGTTGGAGTCCCTCTCCGCACATTGCTTAGAGGGGTCGACAATGGTGAGTGTCTAAAGATGGTGGTGGGTCATCAAGAATTCTCAAGTAGTTTCGCTCATGCTATAAATCATGCGGCCAAGGACGAGCTCAAAGTGGATCTCCTTCAAGTGATGGAAACCACTCTGAAAGAAGAATTAGCACCGCCATGCCTAGACGATGTTGCTGACTCTTCAGTCTGGCAAAAGAAGAGGCAGTATTTTAGAACCTGGAGCAAGAGGCCAAGCCTTAAACCTCTCCTATTGGGCTCAAATAGTTGCCACCAGGACTGCAGTATGTCTTCCTGAATGGTGATCATGAAACCTCAGTGATCAATAGTGACAAGCTATCCAATGATGAAACCTGAAGGCTAGTTGCTACACAAGAGAAGTATCGGATGATCATTGGCTATTCTCTCAAGGATCTGAAGAGAATTAGTCCGAGCCTTTGCGCTCATCGCATTCCCAAGGAGTAGGATCATAAGCCTATCCGTGAGCATCAGCGGCGACTGAATAATGCAATGAGGGAGGTAGTAAAGAAGGAGGTGTTGAAACCACTTAAGGCTGGAGTTATCTATCCTATTTCTGACAATGAATGGGCAAGTCCAGTACAAGTGGTGCTGAAGAAGTGTGGAATGGCGGTTATCAGCAATGAGAAAAATGAACTCATTCCTCAGTGGACTATCACCGGTTGGCTGATGTGCATCAACTACCAAAAGCTCAACAAAGCTACTCAAAAAAATCATTTCCTGCTACCCTTCATTGATGAAATGCTACAGAGGCTGGCTAACCACTCCTTCTACTATCTAGAATGGAGGGAAAAGGCTTACCACAGTGCCAAGTTATATAAAGAAAGAACCAAAAGATGGCACGACAAGCGAGTCAAGACCAAGCAATTCAAGCCGAGAGATAAGGTACTTCTCTTTAACTCTCGCATTTGTTTATTCAGACATGGTAAGCTTCATAGTATGTGGGAAGGCCCCTACTTTGTGCTGCATAACATCGAACACGGCACAGTCACCCTCCAGT
Source organism: Sporobolus alterniflorus (assembly GCA_008808055.3). Classification (NCBI taxonomy): domain Eukaryota; kingdom Viridiplantae; phylum Streptophyta; class Magnoliopsida; order Poales; family Poaceae; genus Sporobolus; species Sporobolus alterniflorus. The sequence goes on from VSTD030004536.1 coordinate 9,826, forward strand.
ACAATGATGGGGATATATTCAAGGCAAATGGCCAATGCCTTAAATTATTCCTTGAGTCGAACCCCATGATTTCAAGGAAGTGGATGTCCTCAATTTTCTTGAGTTAGAATGATTACATCCACAGGTTGCACAACCTAAATAGCATAGTTATCCCTAGATTAGGATTTCCCTTTTCCAAAATTTCCTTTTCAAAATTTTCTTTCCATATTTCTAAAATAAATAATTTTAAACGCATTAGGATTAGATCATGCCTTCTTAGTAAGATTTCCCTTTCCATTCAAAAAAAATTAATAAAATGGCTCTGTCTTTATTCTTCAAAATTGAAAGTTGGAAACAAATATTTATATCTCACTTGGTGTGCTTTTGAGCACCAAGTGAGAAAATCTTCACTAACACTGTGATGCAGGGGAA
>VSTD030004537.1:0-10236 GCA_008808055.3 Sporobolus alterniflorus
CCGATCTGAAGGTATTAAAAATTAATTATACCATAGAGATTACTGTTAAACCAGAGAAACTGAAAGATAGTGTCTGACATAACAGAATTTTATAAACATGTTATACAGTGTATGAAAATGAACAGTCTACCAATTTGGCAGAACGGAAACCATAGTGCCAACAACGTACAGGAGAACCAACCAGTACATTATTAAAGAAAAGCTGCTTTGAGAAAACAAATCATTAACAAAACAGAAGCAAAACCTGTCTTTCAAAGAGCATTACATTGCAATGACACTATGGAAAGATAGCCAGTTATCTTCAAAAACCAATTTAATTCACCTTCTATCCCTTGGTGTCCCATTTGGAATTTCTGCAGCTTGTAGAGGCTGGACGCTAACACCAACTGTCGGTGCATAGGTTGACCTTCCTGTTGATGGTGGGCGGTTTGCTGCAGCTGAGTCCACACCGTTCCGACCTAACTAGGTGAAGAAGGACAACGGAAATAAGGCGCACCATTTGATAGAAGAACTGAAAAATCAAAATCACTATTTTGCAGTTTCCTAATAATCTTTTAAGAATCAAATTTCAAATTAAAAGGATGAGTGATTGTCCGGACCAACATGAAACATCAAATGCAATAGCGGAACAGAAACTTTGTACTAGCATATAGCATCCAATGCTGGCATTAACTGAAAATCGTTGGGGGATGAAAATAGCATAAGAGCCAAAGTGGTCAGACCCTATGCAAGCGGGAGCTACGTGCACAACTGCCCTTTTACATATTCTGACGCGGAGTATTAGTTGTTCAAAACAAAAGACTTTTGCAATCTCCTCGTTTCATAACAAGCAGAGTATCAAACAGCAGCACAGAGCAGGACAGTTTGAATCAATTTCTTGCATTCTTCTTTTAAAGATTAGAACTCATGCGTAGGAAATGGCATAGCAAAAATGTCAACTTTGACATTACTTATCACAGGCGAGTTGCTCCTGCTCCGGTCACTGGTGACCACCGCGGCTAATGGCCTGGGTAACGCGGCCGCGTCCTCCCGGCGATCCTCGCTGCCACGGCTGCTCCTCCGCCCGACGCTCTCCACCAAGTTAACCGCAGTGGCCTTTACGCCGGCGTCCGGCCTCGACCGCTGGCTCGACGGCCTCGTGGCGGCGGCGGGGCCGACCTCGACCTCCCGCGGCGCTTCCGCAGGCCTCGTCGCGCTCGAACTCCGCCCGCCACGAGATAGCAATTGCAGCGGCGTCTCCTCCTCCTCCTGGTCTGCAACCACTCGTCTCACCTCAGTGACCCTCGTCGGTGGCGGCGTTTGGCCGCGGTTAGGTGGCCTCCGCGCGCCCCGGGGGTCTGCCAGCCGCACCGGTGCCTCGACCGCCTCCTCCGCGTCCCCACGCACGCCACCCGCCCGCGGCCGTGTGGAGCCCGCGCTGGGGCCACGGCGGCGAGAGGCGCGAGCGGCGTCCACGTCGCCGACGGCGTCGGGGAGGCTCCCCTCGCGGCGCAGGCGCGCGGGGACCTCCTCGTCACGCCGCCCGCCTGCGTCTCGGCCCTGCGCGCCGCGGCGGTACGCTGAGGGGCCGGGGGGCTCCGACGGCGGCGTGGGGTTGCGGCGGTACTGCTGGAGCGAGGGGAGCGGCGCGTCGAGGATGATGCTGAACTCGCCCGCGGCGCCGGCGTGCGCGAGCATCATCTCCTCCATGCGCGCCATCGCCTCGCGCGCCGCGGCGGCGCGGCCCGCGCCGCCGCCGGAGGAGCGCCGCCCGTCCATTCGGTGATCGCCGCCGCGTTGACTTTCCGATTGACTTTCGGTTTTGCAAAACTGTCTCTAGCTTCGGATTTTTGGGTGTTTCGAGGAAAGCCGGAGATGGGGGACAAGGATGTAACTCGGAAGAGGAAGAAGGTGGTGGCCTACCATCGAAATGATATATTTGTATATTTTGATAGAGACTGCTTCCAACATACTCATGTGGATAATTGTCCTTTAAAAAGCGCAACAACGGACTTTTCTCGAGACAAATAGTAGTCGCTATAGTTAATCAAAAAAAAGGCACCTGCTTGGTTTTCTCTTTTACCATTTAACTGGGATGACCCAACATCTACCAGCAGCCCAGATATATATCACTACCTACAAGAATTGAAGCAAGCCGCATAATGTATCCCAATTCCCACATATGACCTTTACCGAGAATCAATTTATACTGATATTAGAAACAAGTCTCTCTCTCTCTTTGTTTTGTTTTTACTTGAAACGTGGATTGCAATTCAAGTACGACATCGTAGACTAGTGGAGATCGTGGTGTTTACACTTTTCTATTATATACTGGTGAGATTTGGTTGGCAAAGTTTGGTGCAGACGCTCAACAAAAAGCAAGATGTGGTTTCCATATTGTAGCACAAACAATCATTAAGAGCATTTCTAACAAAGGTCCTAAGTAACCTATAAAATAACCTCCAACAATGGTTCTATAATTTTTTTAAGAAAATATCAAATGATTATAGATCACAGCATCTCTGCTCCTAAATGATTAAAGAAATCAAGTAAAAAATATCTCACCTATTAGTTATTTTTTATTGAGCAAATCTGATATTATTATAGAGATTTCGTCGCTAACGTTTAAGGCTCCAAAACAACCGAAATTGCCTATTTGAAACACAATGAATTGATGTTCGACGGCTATAAATTCATTAAAGGATGAATCAAGTTTGATTCAAAAATATAGCAGTGGTTGTTGTTGACAGCGCGGGAGAGCTGGAAGATTGGGTTAACGCGCCAAATCATCTAAGGCACTGAAAAATCAGACACAAGCGCGCAAAAAGCGTGCAGAGAGCAACCCGTGTGGGAAAACTCGTTTGACACGAAAGACATGGAAAGGGCACATACTACCGTTGAACCGATCAGATCAAGGACACGAACAAATAATAATTGCCGCATGAAAAAAAAGCAATACACAAATGACAATTACTCCGTAGTTTATTCTTTATTTTACCAGGACACGGGTATAATAACCCTGTGGGCCGTGACCCCAAATGCTACTTCAAACGCTAGCTACTGTACGAAAAAGGAGCAATACATAATCGCACGAACTGTCAGTCTGTCATACTGTATATATCAGTCTGAATAAGTATGTCACAAAAATAATGGTGGCCAGATATACTTGCCACACAGCTTTGGTCTTGTTCAGACCGTAAACACTGTAGCAGTGTCATCCCATCTACCACTCTACCATGCAAAAATATAAGGTTTCGGTTGACATGGAAGGCAAAAGGTGAAATCTAAACTTAATACTCTGAAGCTCAAAGCCTGGTATGATTAGCCTGAATAAACTGGATTTATGGCGGCTTAGCTGATAAACCTTTGTGCACACAATACCCTATTCTTTATGAGCTTGTTTAGCCGGAATAAAAACAGTTCTGTGTGGGATGTGGCAAGAGCAAATTGGGTGATTCAGTTTAGGATCGGGTTGCCTCCTGAGATAAGAGGTCTCTGGTATGATTTGGCTAACAAACTAGATCAGGTGACCTGAATGAGGAGAAAGATCAAGCTGTGTGGAATTGGACAGCTAGTAAGAAGTTCACGGTGAAATGTACTGTTTACAATAAGATAATCAAAATTGATAATGGGCCAGCTTATAGTATCATTTGGAGAGCAAAAATTCTCGAGAAATCAAAATATTTATGTTGCTGGCGGCTCAAAAGTCTATTGTTGCAAAAGATAACATGATAAAGAAGAAATTGGCCTGATGATGCAGGGTGTTACTTCTGTGGAGCTGATGAAACTACGGACCATCTCTTGCTTCAATGCCCCATAGCTAAGGTGCTTTGGGGGGCTAGCTGCTCTACACTGGGCTATTTAGAAAGCTAGGAACAAAACTTTTATTGATAAAAAGGCTATCAAGAGCCCTGGTGAAGTTATTTACTTGGCATATGTTTATTCATGCGTTATTGGGTAGGGTTATACTTAGAAGACAAGCAGCAACTACTAATTATTGCAGGTGTGGAGAAGGTCACGAAGACTGCAATCAAGATCTTCGGAAAGAAGCAGGAAGGTGATATTCCTAGACTGACGACAGGCAGCAGAAGAGGAGGAGAAGCAGGATGGTGTGATGCTGAAACCTAAAGACAGGAAGGAGTGAAAAGCTGCAGCCTGGGGAGGAGCTAAAGTGGTCGTTGTTTTGTCGGTCTTTTGTAACGAACTTGTTAGTTGTTTTTTGTGTGTAAAATAGCTGCCTTTTCAACCACTGTTCTGGTAGAGACACGCCGAGAGCAAGTGGTGTATTGGTGAGCAACAAGGAATCGGTAGCACTAAACTTTGGTGAATGGGGGACATATGCCCCCTTCTTGCCAATGACACAATTTGATTTTTATATGTTTTGTAAATTAAACCTTGTATTTTTTCAACTTCAGAAAGATAATGCTTCATTTTCACTCTTCATACATAACAAGAGGTTAACATTTTGCTTAGGGAAATCTCCAATAGGGCGATGGGGTGTGGGTTTCCCTGTGGTTTAAATGGTGTATGAAGCCTGCTAGCTGATGTAATGTCTACTTGATGATATGGGGTGAATGGTTTTAGGTCTATAATCAGGATGATGAGTGTGTGTACTACTTGAGTCTAAAGGCTGATATGTAGGAACGTGAAACATAGACTGTCTCGCATAGGGACTAGGTAATAAAGTACATTTTTACCTAAAAAAATAGTTGCCTTCTCAAACTCTGTTCTGGTAGAGACAGGCCAAGAACAACTGGTGTATTAGTGAGGAACAAGGAATCAGTAGCACTAAACTATGGTGAATGGGGGGCATATGCCCCCTTCTTGCCAATGACACAATTTGATTTTTATACATTTTGTGACTTCAACCTTATAATTTTTTAACTTCTGAAAGATAATGCTCCATTTTCACTCTTCATACATAACAAGAGGTTAAAGTTTTGCTCAGGAAAATCTCTAGCAGGGCGATGGGGTGTGGGTTTCCTAGTGTATGGAGTCTGCTACCTGATGTAATGTCTACTTGATGATATGGGGTGAATGGTTGTACGTCTGTAATCATGATGTTGAGTGCGTGTGCTACTTGAGTCTGAAGGCTGATCTGTAGGAATGTGGAACATGAATTGTCTCGTATAGGGACTGGGTAATATAGCACATTTATCTAAAAAATAGCTGCCTTTTTAACCTCTGTACTGGTAGAGACATGCAAGAGCAAGTGGTGTATTGGTGAGCAATAAGGAATCGGTAGCACTAAATTATGGTGAATGGGGGACATATGCTCCCTTCTTGCCAATGACACAATTTGATTTTTATATGTTTTGTGACTAAAATCATGTAGTTTTTTTAACTTCTAAAAGATAATGCTCCTTTTCACTCTTCATAATAACAAGAGGTTAAAATTTTGCTGAGGGAAATCTTTAGGTGTGGGTTTCCTTGGGGTTTAATTGGTGTATGAAGCCTGCTAGTTGATGTAATGTCTGCTTGATGATATGGGGTGAATAGTTGTAGGTCTGTAATCAAGATGTTGAGTGCGTGTGTTACTTGAGTTTGAGGGTTGATCTGTGGGAATGTGGAACCTGAATTGTCTCGTATAGGGACTGGGTAATAAAATACATTTTTATTTAAGAAAATAACTGCCTTCTCAACCTCTGTTCTAGTATTGACACGCCAAGAGCAAGTGGTGTATTGGTGAGCAACAAGGAATCGGTAGCACTAAACTATGGTGAATGGGGGACATATGCCCCCTTCGTACCAATGACACAATTGGATTTTTATATGTTTTGTGACTTAAACCTTGTAGTTTTTTTAACTTCTGAAATATAATGCACCATTTTCACTCTTCATACATAAAAATGAGGTTAAAGTTTTGCTTAGGGAAATCTCCAGCAGGGTGATGGGGTGTGAGCTTCCTTGTGGTTTAAATGGTGTATGAAGCTTGCTAGCTGATATAATGTCTACTTGATGATATGGGGTGAATGGTTGTAGGTCTGTAATTAGGATGTTGAGTGCGTGTGATACTTGAGTCTGAAGGCTGATCTATAGTAATGTGGAACATGAACTGTCTCATCTATGAATTGTGTAATAAAATACCTTTTATCTAAAAAAATAGCTGCCTTGTCAACCTTTGTTCTCATAGAGCCACGCCAAGAGCAAGTGGTGTATTGGTGAGCAACAAAGAATTGGTAGCACTAAACTATGGTGAATCGGGGACATATGCCCCCTTCTTGTCAATGGCACAATTTGATTTTTATATGTTTTGTGACTTAAACTTTGTAGTTTTTTTTAATTTCTGAAAGATAATGCTCCATTTTCACTCTTCATACATAACAAGAGGTTAAAGTTTTGCTTAAGGAAATCTCAAGCAGGGCGATGGGGTGTGGGTTTCCTTGTGTTTTAAATGGTGTATGAAGCCTGCTAGCTGATGTAATGTCTGCTTGATGATATGGGGTGAATGGTTGTAGGTATGTAATCAGGATATTGAGTGTGTGTGCTACTTGTCTGAATGCTGATTTGTAGGAATGTGGAACATGAACTGTCTCGTATAGGGACTGGGTAATAAAGTATATTTTATCTAAAAAAATAGTTGCCTTCTCAACCTCTGTTCTGGTAGAGACACGCCAAGAGCAAGTGTTGTATTGGTGAGCGACAAGGAATTGATGACACTAAACTATGTTGAACGGGGGACATATGCCCCCTTCTTGCCAATGACACAATTTGATTTTTATATGTTTTGTGAGTTAAACCTTGTAGTTTTTTAACTTTTGAAAGATAATGCTCAATTTTCACTCTTCATACATAAAAAGAGGTTAAAGTTTTGCTCCAGGAAATCTCCAGCAGGGCGATGGGCTATGAGTTTCCTTGTGGTTTAACTGGTGTATAAAGACTGCTAACTGATGTAATGTCTACTTGATGATATGGGGTGAATGGTTATAGGTCTGTAATCAGGATGTTGAGTGCGTGTGCTACTTGAGTCTGAAGGCTGATCTATAGGAATGTGGAACATGAACTATCTTGTATAGGAGACTGTGTAATAAAATACCTTTTTATCTAACAAAAATAGTTGACTTCTCAACTTCTGTTCTGGTAGAGACACGCCAAGAGCAAGTGATGTATTGGTGAGCAACAAGGGAATGGTAGCACCAAACTATGGTGAATGGGGGACATATCCCACTTTTTGCCGATGACAATTTAATTTTTATATGTTTTGTGACTGAAAGCTTATAGTTTTTTAAATTCTAATAAATAATGCTCCATTTTTACTCTTCATACATGATTTAGTTTGATGTATTAGCAGGCACGAGTTTTAGCATCTTTTGATGGTGAAAAAAGTGTGGTAAAAAAACAAGAAGAGAGACAGAGACATAGTGTATTGAAAGAGAAACATGTATTGAAAAGTAAAAATAATATTTACTTAAAAATAAAATATAAATCCTAGAATGATGTAGAAAAATGGAGCAAGTTCCTTTACTTATCTCCATGTAGTATATGCATCTTGATGATGTAGAAAAATGATAATTTTTCGGTGGTTATCTGAACGGCTCGGTCCACACCTGACTGCCGGCCGACCCGCAACGCACGTGGCTCGGTCCATCGGGCTCTAAGTCAGGCAAGGCATCTCCTTTGTTTTTCTTTCATCAAATCATCAACGAAGCCATGGTTTCAAAAAAGCGGCGAAAAAATCGACGAGGCCATGGATACCATGGCATTTATGGCCCGCGTTGACCTCTCGTGGATCCACGCAGGGTGCCCGCGGATCGAGCAGACCGCCTCGGGATTCGAGGTCATTAACTTTCCGTTTCCTAAGCTATTTAGACCTCACCTCCACGCCTCCATGTCGCTGGGGCACTTCCTTCTCGCTGCACTGGCTAAACAATTTAAGCAAGGTAGTACGATTTGGATAATTAAACAACTGCTACTTGTGACTGCAAAAGAAGAAGAAAAACACCCCGCCGATCTGTTTTATATTATTAAGTGCAAATATTTCATGGGGATTTGGCACCGAATCCTTCGTTGGGCAAACATTAATGTTAGGGAAAGAAATAAGATTAGAGTGAGATCCCTTTTATTTACTGCTACATACATACGCTCGTCGTGATTGTATCGCCCTGTCCTGGCTCAGCTCTGATGGAAGTTTTCCCACGACAGGCTCGTACAAACGACTAAATACTTCTCTGGATTTCTCGTGAACGCTCCGTATTCTGGCGTCCATGGTCGGTATGCGTACGTACGAAACGAAGCGGCCAGGAAAGAAATAAAACGTCCAAAGAAATCGCAACGCATGCATCCAAAGATACACTGGAGAAAATTAGGCGAGTGATCACACTACGGTTCGCTCGGGCTAGCGTTGGCACGCGATGCAAATTTCAAGGAAAAAAATGGCAAGCGGTAATTAGAATTAATTAGCAGCGTGGATGATGGAGTACGTAAGGAATACCTTAGGCAGCGCGAAGCCGAAGTACTTGTTCTTCTCCCCGCCGGCGGCGGCAGCGTGCAGGGGCCTTCGGCCGCCGTACCCGTACGCGCCGCCGTTGCGCAGAGGGCTCCGATCGCCGCTGTACCGCCCGTTGGCCGTCGCCGCCGCCGCCCCGGCGTCCTCCTCGTCGTACCCACCGACGTCGTGGTCGCCGTTGTCGCGGTTGCCGCCCGTGCGCAACATGGCGTGCGCCATCGCCGCGGCCGCGCGGGCCTTGGACCGCGCCGCCAGCGGGTGGACGGGCGACGCCGTGCCCGGGCCGAGAGGGTGGGCCGGGGCCGACGGCGCCGAGTACATCCCTGCCGCCGAACGACGCCGACCGTAGGTGGGGCTGCCGGCCCGGCGCCAGTCCATCTTGTGCCCCGGCGGCCGGTGCGTGCGCGAGGCCTGGACGGGGCAGTGGAGAGCGCCTTTCTCCGCGTTTTGGCTGGCGACTGGAGAGCGTTTCTTTACGTGTTACGGGGAAAGGGATGCACTTTGGGGGAGGCAATCTCTCAGGCAGGGTTATAAAATACTTTTACTCCCACTGGTGTTTAAATTAATAATAAAATAAATTAATAATAAAATATTTTTAAATTTTTAATAAGATAAATGATCAAACGTAATATAAAAAGTCAATGGAGACAACCATTTAAATACAGAGGGATGGAGTAGTACCTATTTCTCAAAAGAGAGTCAAATTAATTGCTGAGATAAAACCATTGCAAATATAAAAGCTTCTTTAAAATACAAAATAAAAATGTTTGTAACCAATTATATGCATCGATAGTCACTTTCACTATTTAACAGGCTTGTAGGTTGCGCTGCATCTCCTACAAAATACAAGTCCTTATTAAGATATGGTTAGAAGGTCTCAAATTGCTATAAATACGATGTTCTAAAATGATGTGCAACATGTTACCATACTACATGAATCAAATAACACTTTTTTTATATTGTCAATCTAGATAAAAAGTTACATTGTCAATTTTTACATTGGGTCTGAGGAAGTAACTATGGTTTGAATAAAGAGGAAAGCGCAGATGTGAGAACATGGAGCCAGGGGGACATGGTGAGCACTAGTAAACAGACTAGCTTCCGTCGGCAAGAGATAAGGGAAAATGGACGGAAGAAGCCATTTTTTTGTTAGCATTACCTTATCTTGGAAAGTTAGGAGACAAAAATAGTTAATTTTTGTTGGTTCCCAATGAAAAATAATTAACTTCCACCGGCCCGGGCTAGCGGAAGAAAGATAGGGAAATTGTTAACTTTCATCGGCTAGGCTAGCCAATTCGTTGGCTATGGTCAGCCGATGAAAGTTCTTGTTAGGTTAACTTTCATCAGCTAACCATAGCCGATTGTAGCCGATGAAAGTTAAGTTTTTTCTTTTTTAAAAAAATATTGAAAACATAATTACATATGTCGTATCATAGACAATAACAGACATATAGAATCACAGACACATAATTCAAAGGCATAGAAGCAATGCCATAGATAATGTCATCACACATAATTCACATAGTCAATGACCATAGCTCACATATTGTTGTCGTCGCTTGGATTGTTGGAATGGCCGCTGCTATGTCTCAGAGTGATCTCGTTCTGATGTGAACTTGATCTTCCATGATGACTGGATGGAGTATGAAAAAACTAAATGACATAAAATATACCGTTAACAAAAAATGATATACTGACGAAAAGAGTATGAAAATTGACATGATATATACCTGAGCTCTAGCAGCTGAACCAAACGGAGGTGGTGGTGGGGTGGGGGGGGGGAGCCAACAATGACATGTGAAATCTTTGGT
>VSTD030004538.1:0-10235 GCA_008808055.3 Sporobolus alterniflorus
CTATATGTCATTACAAAGGTCTACTATAGGAGTATGTCATGCTTTGCTACGGTTTCCCCCACAGTCCCCTTTTGCAGTGCTAAGGTTTCCCCCATAGACCCCTCTTGCACCATGTGGGCTTGGGCGAAATCTCAAGCCATTTCCCACTGATCTGAGCAAGATACAGAACTTATAGTATTACTAATTAGTAAGCAAGCTGCTCCATATCGGACACGTGGTGGCACATGTTGTTTTGGGGGTGTCTACTCCTAAGATTCACTCCTTAGCAGATTCGAGCACCACATGCCATGACAGTATTAACCATCTCCACCATTCTAACCATTGCTCAAACCACAGCATTAATCCTCACACGATCAATTCACATCTTGATGGATGGGAGACCACATCTCTCACACTAAGACACATGCCAAACTCAACATCATAAAGATGGAAGACTTGCACGACACTCATGACTGCATGGCTAAGCATAACTAACCAAGAATAAACCCAAATCCTAAAGGTATAAGGCTTAGGTAATCCAATTAATGCATGCAGGCCAATATGTGAACTTGAGAGAGAAAGCACATATGATCAATATGATCAAGGGTCACTTGCCTTGCTTCCTGCTTGTTGCTGCTCAAGGTCTTCTTCCTTGTAGTGTTGAATCTTCTCGATCAATGAAACATCTAAACAATAACAACTAGAAACAAGTAATACAAGCAATAAATAAAATAATACATCAAACAGTACCTAAATACTAAACAAACAGTACTAAAACATTCTATTCATCGCTATGAACGTGTGAGCGCAAGAATCGCTTGAATCGGTACGGAGCTACGGTTTAGAAGTTATGGAGGTTTAAATGATAGTAGTTTAAAAAGGTAATTAAAATAAATAAGATTAATTAAGTCATGAATTAATCATAATTATAAAAAATTAATTAGGGATCTAGATGTAATATTATAGGGACTAAAATGAAATTCTGAAAAAGTTCAGGGTGTTTTTGTAAAAATACCGACACCTCAGGATTTTTTAGAATTTTTAGAATTATTTTTCTAAGGAAAAGGTATATAAAATAAAAGGAAGGGCCTTAGTGTAAAATTGTTTTCAAAAATAAATTCTAGAATTATTTCTCTATAGAAAAAGGATCGAGAAAATAATTAATTAAAAGATCAGGGGTTAAAGCGTAAAAGTGCAGAGGTTAAACTGTTTTTGGAATTTAATTTCCTAAAGAAAATCCAGGATTTAATCTAGACCATTCAGAAGGTGATCTACGACTCGGATTTTAAATAAACGAAGAGTTATTTTGGATCTAATCTCAAGCGTTCAAATTATATCGGATGGTTGGCTACTTGGCTTTTCTTCCACGGTGATCGACGATGAATAGAATCCACCGAGAAGCCATGGACATGGGTGTGAGCTCTGGTTCTCAGCCTACGGTGCTCTGATTTGGACGTGGTTTCTTCCTACGGCATCGCAATGACGAGATGCAACCGTTTTGCTAACCTTTGGTGGTGGAGATGGTCGACGGAGGGCTGGCGGCGGTGGCGTACTTTGCTTGAAGCTTGGTGCCAGTGAGGGGGCATTCTAGTGAGGCTCCAGCGTCGGGACCCTCCCTACGGCGGCGGTGGGGCTCAGGGTAGCTCCTACGGAGGTCATCTCAACGCGAGAGATGGTGCAAAGGCGGCTCAATGACAGTGGGTTGCTCTGTATGTGGCAGGGGAAAAGTTCACCGTTGGTCATCGGGCGGTGCCTTTTTATAGACTAGGTGTCCTATCTCATGCGGAGGACGAACTCTATCTCATAGAGGAATTGAATTCCAGTTAGAATCCTTGATATGCTTGGATTTGGTGATCTCCTTCCATTAGAGTTGGTTGAACAGAGGATAAAATCCTCCCTTGGATCGTTGCTGCCCTGCGGTGTAAAGATAGGGCCTGGGGTTGGGGTCCTGGTGTGGTACGACTTGCTACAACGGGCTGGGTGCACAGTTGGAGACTGCCAAGGCCGGGGCAGTGTGGCAAGCACGTCGCACTCCCTGGTTGGGTCACCGGCGTGTCGGTTAAGGCTGGGTGAACCTGTAGCTTAACCCGGGTTGGTAGTCGGGTTGATACAGCGACAGCTGGCTGGCTGAGTGTGAGCCGATGCTGGCGAACTGAGCTACGAACATGGGCCGCACAGGAGAAAAAAGGAAGTCATGTGGCTGTGCCGGTTTGGAGAAAAACTAGGTTTGGGCCCATAAGGCTTAGAGGAATAGAAAAACCTTTTTTTATCAAAACCTTTTTATCTTTTCAATTTTTTTATTCAAATTCATATTTGAACACCGAATGACTCTATACGTGATAATTAAATCTAATAGCACATAACAACACAAAAGAAACTTATGCAACGACATGAAATAGATCAAACAATTATATAGAGCCTAGATTTATTTATTAATTTAAAAAATAAATCTCCTGCCTAAATCAAATAGATTCATTTCTAAAATCTAAATGCATAATTTTATCCTTTGAGAAAGGTCTTAAAATTTAGTGAATTTTAGTCACATCCCAAAATTTGAAATTTTGGGATGTGAAAAAAGCTAGCTTTTGGAGTCAATAAAGTTGCTTGTGGCATTGTCAAACCATCTGTTGAGAGGTGGCATAGGCACCTAGGACATCCTGCCCTTCATAGTTCAAAGAGTCATTAGAGATTTTTCTTTACCATGTTTACCACAGCAAGATTTGCATTCAGTTGCCATACCCTAGGTCCACTAGTATTTCTCATCATCTGTTGGAACTTGTTTTCTCTGATATATGGGGATCTGCTCTTGAATCTTCTGGTCATTATAAATATTATGTGAGTTTTATTGATGACTATAGCAAATTTATATGGATTTATCTTATCAAGTTTAAGTCCGAGGTTTTCCAAAAAAATCAAGAATTCCAAGCTCTTGTTGAGAGACTCTTTGATCGTAAAATTCTTGCTATGCAGATTGACTGGGGTGGTGAGTACAAGAAGCTTAATTCATTTTTCCATCAACTTGGTATATCTCACTTTGTCTCTTGACCTCATGCACGTCAACAAAATGGGGCTGCAGAGAGGAAGCATTGCCACGTTGTGGAAGTTGGTTTGTCTCTCCTTGCACATGCGCACATGCCTCTTAAATACTGGGATGAGCCATTCCTTGCTGCCACTTTTTTAATCAATCGTGCTCCTAGCAAGGTGATTAGCTATTCCACTCCCTTGGAACAACTTTTTCATGTTAAACCAAACTTCTCTTCACTTCGGATCTTTGGTTGTTCCTTTTGGCCGCATCTCCACCCATTTAATTCTCATAAACTAGAATTTTGCTCTAAAGAATATGTGTTTTTAGGCTATAGCAATATGCACAAGGGGTTTAAATGATTGGATCTCTCCATCGGACACATCTACATATCCTGAGACATTGTCTTTTATGAAAATGTTTTTCCGTTTATGAAACTCCAGGCCAATTCCTGTCCCAAGCTCCAATCTGAGATACTTCTCCTTCCTCTAACGTTGGTTAATCCCACGGCTGGAGATGCTTTAGTTACTAACCATGTGCCTAATATGTCTACTACCACTAATGATCATGCAGCTGTGCAGAATACACTGGAAAATGCCTTAGTTCCTGAAGAAAACAATGCAGGCACTAACTCAGGCGGTGATACAACAGCAAATATCCCTGGCACGGCCTCCGGAGTGGATTTCACGGCAGCATGCATCAACCTCGGTATCGCTTCACCCAACAAACACAGCAGCGCCTGCGGCAGATAGATTCGCTCCGGGCTGCGGGGTCGATGCATGGCTGGTGCCCCAGTCACCTGCTACGACTCTTCAACGTGGTGTCACCGCGTGTCCCACTTCACCCGCGCCGGACTCTCTTGCTGCCATGACTCCAACAGCGATTGGTGCATACCAAATCTTGCAATCCACTGGTGCAGGCGCAATCTCGCCGGCTCCTAATTCAGGTGGAGTGCCGGGATCCTCTGCGTCAACACGTGCTGCTGCGGATTCATCTCAGTACCAACGGCTCCAGATTCTGCACCATCTCCTGCACCACAAGCACTGAGACCTCAGACACGTCTTCAGGGCGGCATTTGTAAACCAAAGGTCTACACCGAAGGCACAATTCGGTATGGATGTCTTGCTTCTACTGTTCATGAACCTCATGATGTTAATGATGCCTTGGCTAATGAGGATTGGAAGCAAGCAATGGATAGTGAATACTATGCTCTTAAAAAAACATGTCACTTAGTTCCACCATAGCAGGAGAGTAACATCATTGATTGCAAATTGGTTTATAAGATTAAGAGGAAAGTCGATGGAAGTCTAGATCGATACAAAGCTAGGCTTGTAGCAAAAGAATTCAATCAATGTTATGGTATAGATTATGAAGACACGTTTAATCCGGTAATTAAATCCACTACTATTTGTGTTATCTTGTCCATGGTATTCACGGTTAAGTAAGAAGCTATGTGATATTGGTTTTCTTGCATCTAAAGCTGACACTTCTCTATTCTACTTCAACAAAAATAATGTTACCATGTTTGTGCTAGTCTATGTGGATGATATTATCTTAGCTAGTTCAGATCAAGAGCAACCAAGAGGTTACTTCGGTAATTGAGTCAAGAATTTGTGCTTAAAGATCTAGGGAGTCTCCATTATTTTCTTCGTATTGAAGTCCACAAGGTACTAGCTGGCATTGTTCTTAGTCAAGAAAAATATGCATCTGATCTTTTGCAGCGCACTGGTATGGGAAGTTGCAAGCCGGTCACCTCTCCTATGTCAACAAGTGAGAAGCTATTTGTTCATGAAGGGATGCCACTTGAACCGGTTGATTCTAGTCATTATCGAAGTGATGTCAGTGCACTACAATATCTAACACTCACTAGACCCGACATATCTTTCACAGTAAACAAGGTATGCCAATTTTGCACTCTCCTACCACTGTGCATTGGGCTGCAGTTAAAAGTATCTTAAGGTATGTAAAGCACAACACTCGTTTGGGTTTAAAGATTACCCCACTACTGGTTAGTGGGTTTTCAGATGCGGATGGGGCAGGATCTCTTGATGGCAGGCGGTTTACGGGAGGATATGCCATATTTCTTGGAACAAATCTTGTGTCGTGGAGCACAAGAAAACAAAATATGGTCTCATGGTCCAGTACGGAGACTGAGTATAAATCTGTTGCCAATGCAACAGCTGAGATCATGTGACTACAAACATTGATGCGAGAGATACAAGTTGCCTACCCTTCCACTGCCAAACTATGGTGCGACAATATATGTGCGAAATATTTATCGGCTAACCCTATTTTTCATGCTAGGACTAAACACATAGAGGTTGATTATTATTTTGTAAGAGAACGAGTGGCTAAACAACTCCTGGAGATAGATTTTGTGTCGTCACAAGATCAAGTTGTAGATGGCTTCACAAAACCTCTTCCAGTTCGACAACCTGAGAATTTCAAGCACAATCTCAACCTAGCATGGTTGTGATTGAGGAGGAATATTAGATAAGATAAGATGGTTGTTAGTCAAGATAAGGGTGTTGTAATCTTAGGCGCTAAATAAGGCATGCGTTAGTAGATTCAATCTACTTGTAATAGATATCTTGTAAACCACGAGAGGGGTTGTTTCCCTCCTACATTAACACGAAGGCGCCAGGCCTGGAGGCTACGACGTTTCATCCACAGCTTCATTGCCCTCTGATTTCCTATAGCATGGTGAGCTCCGCCATTTTTCCTCCCGCAACTCTGTTAACACCTCGACTCACAACACTGCCGCCCTTTCGCCGCACAACGCCAAGCCAGCGGCCTCCCAATCCACCTCGAGTTGCACATGCCAAGGCACATGTCATACCCGATTTTGCATGCAAAATCAAGTACTCATCGTATGTATGCCCAGGATCAATTGTTCCATACATACGGATCAAAAGTGTTCACAGATAATCAAATATCACAAATAAAGTATATTTATTACATAAATAATGTCTCTAAAGACTAAGATGACTCTCTTGCAGAACGGAACAATGGAAGACTCCAAAATACCATAGGAATAGCAACCAGGGCAGTGCACAACATAGAACTCCTCGTCAAAGAATTCCAGTCCATCTTCACCTTCTGAGCAGCGGTTTTATACAGCAGGGGAAAATAGCAAGGTTGAGTACACTTATGGTTGGTACTCAGCAAGTGTAGAAAATAAATGATATGCAAAGGTAATAACAAGGATAAATTGTAGTAAAATGGTAAGCAAAAATGCACCTAAACTTGACTCTCAAGTTATTAGCACCTATATTCTATATTATCGTTGTAGGCTAAGACTACCCAATTAAGTTGAATTACCATTCTCAAAGTATGATCCAAAAGGGGGGTCACTATGGATCACACCAATCTATAAGATCTACACCAAACCATTCCAACCATCCCACACCATACCATCTAGTTAAAAGAGGATCCTATACCGCTTATAACCGTAAGCACGACTATCATGATAGTTGTATACTTTGCAAAGGTTAGTGCACTGTACCCATGAATAGTGATTTCATCGCTAGCTAAGCGATTAGAGAAACCTCATTTTTGCCATTCTTATACTATCATTGGTGTACGACCCAGAGATCACTACATGTCATTACAAAGGTCTATTACAAGAGTTAGTCATGCTTTCCTATGGTTATCCCGTGACTCAGGTCCCCACTTGCAGTGCTAAGGTTTCCTCGTGACTCGAACCCCTCTTGCACCTGGTGGGCCAGATCACATTCTACGTCTTTTCCCACACCACCGAGCAAGACTCACAGCCTACAACATTCCTAATTAGTAAGCAAGCCATTTTATACCGAATACGTGATGACACCTGTTGTCCTGGGGTGTCTACTCCTAAGACTCGGTCCTTAGCAGATTCAAGCATGACTATCCACAACACCTGACAGAATTCAACCGTCTCCACCATTCCTACGCATGCTCAAACCACAGCATCGAACCTCACTACGGTTACCTCACATCACGACGGATGGAAGATCAACACTCTCAACACTCAACACAAGCCAAACTCAATATAATAAAGATGGAATGACTTGTATGACAACTTAGGACTGCAGGGCTAAGCAATACTACTAACCGTAAAAATCTAATCCTAAAGTATGAAAGCTTAGGTAACCAATTAATGCAAGCGGCTAGTGAATACTAGAGAGAGAAAGCATGTTGGAACAAAATGGTCAAGGGTCACTTGCCTTACTCTCCCGCTGGCTGCTGCTCAAAGTCTTGGAAGTCGAGCTCTTGAAGATTCTTGAAGTCATCGGCGCTTAACGATAGCGACCGGAAACAAGCATATACAAGCAAATAAATAAAGAGTACACCAAACAGTACCTAATGTCCAAACAAACAGTACCAAAAGGTGCTACTCATTACTACAAATGTGTGAGCACAAGAATCACCTAAATTAGAGCTACTCTTAAGGAGTTATAAAGGTTTTAAGTTAATAAATTAATTAGGTAATTAAATTAAACCAAAATAAGAAAATTTATTGATTCTGAA
Organism: Sporobolus alterniflorus; assembly: GCA_008808055.3. NCBI lineage: Eukaryota > Viridiplantae > Streptophyta > Magnoliopsida > Poales > Poaceae > Sporobolus > Sporobolus alterniflorus. The sequence goes on from VSTD030004538.1 coordinate 7,511, forward strand.
TTACTTTACAAAAACAAAATCTGGATTAATCTAGGCCGTTGAATTTTCCTTGGACGATTAGATTTTAATTAAAATGAAGGGGTATTTAACTTCTAATCTCAATTCTTGACGTCGGGACCCACTACCCGCGGTGACTCGGCCGACAAGGGCAGTGCAACCACAACGGTGTGCCCGGCCCGCGGCGGCTCACCAGAGTAGGCTATTACTAGCGCTCTGGTCCACTAAAAACATCGAGGTCTTCACCTACCGCATCAGGGCGACACAAGGAACTCGTCTTGCTCACCTTGGGTTGATGGCGGGCGACGGTGGTGGCTGGCGACGACAGCCTCTCTTCCTTGAAGTTGGGCGACGGCGTGGGCGGCCTCTGTTGGCATTCTGGCTTTGGGGACACCATCTATGGCAGCGTTGGGTCTTGGGGAAGCTCCTCGTTCAGTCGGTCGGGTGCAGAAGGGGCGACGACAGTAGAAAATCAGGGCGTTACAAACCTACCCCCTTTAAAATGAATCTCGTCCCCGAGATTCGGACGGATCGGAAAAGAAACATGGAAATTTGGCCTTCAACCCTTCTTCTCTTTCCCAAGTAGCTTCTTTCTTGATATGATGGCTCCATTGTACCTTACACAACTTGATACTCTTGATATGAAAGATCTTCTTTAGCATCCAAGTCTTTCATAGGCAATTGCTCTTCGGGCACATGCAAACATTTCTTCAACTTAGAGACATGGAACACGTCATGCACATCTGACAGCTGCAGCGACAACTGCAATTGGTAAGCTACTTCACCTCTTTTCTCCAAAATCTTGAATGGTCCAATGAACCTCAGTGCGAGCTTGCCTCATACCTTAAAACGGTGCATGCCTCTCATAGGTGACACCTTGAGGTACACAAAATCTCCAACCTCAAAACTCAATTCTCTTCCTCTATGATTAGCGTAACTCTTCTGCCTAGATTGCGTGATTTGCAGGTTCTCCCTAACCATACGAACTTGCTTCTCGACTTCTTGCAGTATGTCGGGTCCAAAAACCTTCTTTTCTCTAGACTCACTCTACAACAATGGAGTTCAACACCTACGACCATACATCATCTCAAATGGTGCCATCTTCAAACTCTCTTGATAACTATTGTTGTAGGAGAACTCGGCATATGACAGACTCTTATCCCAACTTCTTCCATATTGCAGGGCACAAGCTATTAGCATGTCTTCTAAAATCTGAATGACTCTTTCGGTCTGACCATCAGTCTGAGGGTGATAAGCAGAACTGAAGCGCAACTAGGTATCCAAGGTTTCATGCAACTCTCCCAGAACTTTGAAGTAAATTGAGTTCCTCTATCAGACACAATCTTCTTCGGCACTCTATGCAAACACACTATCCTTGACATATACAACTATGCTAGCTATGGTCCAGAGTAGGTAGTCTTGACAGGTATAAAGTGAGCTACCTTGGTCAGTTGATCCATAATCACTCAAATGGAATTGTATCCTGACTGAGTTCTTGGCAAACCCATGATAAAATCCATGGGAATCTCTTCCCACTTCCACTCCGGCACTTGCAAAGGCTGCAGTAATCCAGCAGGTCATTGATGCTCAGCTTTGACTCACTGATAAGTGTTGCAAAGAGCAACATACTCGGTAATGCCTCTCTTCATACCATACCACCAATAAGTGGCCTTGATATCATGGTACATCTTATTCCTTTCTAGGTGAATGGAATAAGCGGACTCGTGAGCCTCTCAAAATATCTTATCCTTTAATTCCTTGATGTTAGGCACACAAATCCTTCCTTTGTACCACAACATACCTTGGTCATCTCCCGTAAAACCAGGTGACTTCTCCTCCTTGATATTACGCTTTATCTTCCTGATCTTCTCGTCTTCTGGCTGACCTTTCTGAACATCCTAGAGTAGAGTAGAATCTACTTCCATCTCCATGACTTCTATATTAGCGACAATCCTAAGGTTGAGCTTGTCAAATTACTTGCTCAACTTGAATGATCTATTACCACTACTTCCAATTGACTCAAATGATACCTTTGACTCCAAGCGTCGACTACCACATTTGCTTCCCTAAGGTGGTAGTTGATTTCCATGATTGTAATCCTCGATAAGCTCCAAATTTCTTCGTTGCCTAAGGCTAGGGTTCGGTTGCGTGAAGATATAATTCAAACTCTTATGGTCCGTATATAGTTCACATCTCTTTTTCATAAGGTAATACCTTAGATCTTGAGAGCACGAACCACAATGGCTAACTCCAAATCAGGAGTCGGATGGTGTTCCTCACACTTCCTCAACTGTCGTGAAGCATATGCTACCACAGGACCATCCTGCAAGAGCACACATCCTAATTCTTATCGTAATGCATCACAGTAGACTAAAAAAGGCTTCTCCATGTCGGTGTCACTGAACCTGGGGTGGGGTTAATTGCTTCGTCAGTTCCAAACTTCACGGGCTAGCGTCCAGTTGAACTTCTTATCATTCCCAAGCAACTTGGTCATAGGATCGCTAATCTTCATGGATCCTTTGATGAACTTCCTATAATATCCCACTACTCCTAAGAAAACTCCGAATATTGGCGACACTAGCGGATGTATTCCAAGTTAACATATCTTGAATCTTGCTTGAATCCATGGTTATTCCTTCTTCTGAAATGACGTGACCCAAGAAAGACACCTGCTTCATCCAACTTGCACTTGCTTAACTTGGCGTATAATCTATGGTCTTGAAGCTTC